>QRFB01002719.1:42209-53651 GCA_008931105.1 Oenanthe javanica | reverse complement strand
TTAATATAAATTGATTATTATTTTTGTGGATGTGAGACTAAATAACATTTTATGCACATATATATTCAATTTATATATTTCATAATTAATGTTTATTTTTTTTAATTGTATAATAAAAATTAATTATATATCAATTTTAATTGATTTATTAAATACATTATATATTATTTTTAGAACATTAATTAAAGATAAAATAATAAATTTAATACATNTATTTTTTTTAATTGTATAATAAAAATTAATTATATATCAATTTTAATTGATTTATTAAATACATTATATATTATTTTTAGAACATTAATTAAAGATAAAATAATAAATTTAATACATAATAAGGGACCAGTTAAATTATAGAATTTGAACCTAGCTAACGAGAATAATAATGAGAATGAAGGAGAACTTCGGGCGCAACTTGTACACATTAACTCGTATTTTAAAATTTTAACAATAATTTTTCTTTTATAATTAATATATTAAAATCTTGTTCTCATTCTCCCTCCATTTTTTTATAAATTGCTTTTATTTTTGACACACATTTTTAAGTGTTTTGATCACATAGTAAAAGTTGTTATTTTTAAAAATTTCCATTTTTTGAATTATAATATAGATTACATATTTTAATTCAGAATTTTTTAAAAAAATAATAATTTTCACTATACGAGCAAAACACTTAAAAATGTATGTTAAAAATCAAAACGAGTCAGTGAAAAATAAATTTGTGCGGTTACATCCTGCAAAATGGTTTTTTTTTTTACTAATTTGGCTTATAGCCATATATGAGTATTTGTTCTAAAGAAATTCTTTGGGGTGAGTCAGGCGAACCCAATACATGGGACGACAGAGGATAAACTCTCAATCACTTGGACTATCCAACCGTGCTCACCTCCAAAATGGTTAAAAATCCCAACTTTCACAAACCACTTTCTCTTCTCAACCATCATCATTAGGGATGACATTCGGGTCGGATAGGCTCAGATATGGCAATATCCATATCCATACCCGAAAATCCGAGCCATACCCGAAAAATACCCGAAAATTAATATCCATATCCGAATCCAACAGATACCCGAATCCAACGGATACCCGAAACCCGAATTTTTTTTAAAAAATAGTATTTTTTTTAAAAAGAATTGTTGATTTTAAAATTATTATAATAACTTTATTATATTAGCTAATTTTTAATAATCTATAATTATTATAAACTTTTATTTTTTACGATAAAAGTTTTTAGTAATTTCAATTAAATATTATTATTTTTCATAAAATATTTTATTTAATTTTTAAAATAAAATCAATTCATTGTAAATTTTAAAAAAAATATTTTATATTTTATGAACTTAGTCCGACTAATTTAGTCAATAACCCTAATTCCACTTCTACTTTTGTTATTAATAATTTACTAACAAATAATACATACTCCATATAAAGTATATATTATAATGTATAATATACAAGATACAACATATGATATACAATATATGAAATATGAAATATAATAAATATAATTAGGGTTTTTTCGGGTTTCGGGTTTGCCTCGGGTTTGGGTCGGGTTTCGAGTTTCGGCTCGGTATACATGAAATCCATATCCATATCCAAAATCTTTCGGGTTTAAAATTTAAATCCATATCCATATCCAAATTCAAAAAATCGGGTTCGGTAAATCCAAAAAATCGGGTTTCGGATCGGTTATCCGTCGGGTCGAATAATTTTGTCATCCCTAATCATCATTACTACTACTTTCAATTTACATTTGACAAAAAATCAATGACCCCCTTGAGTTTGTTTCCGCTATGTTTGGGAAATTTTATAACTGGGTTACAAATAAGAAATTATATACAAATTCTAACTTATGAGACAAAGTCAAACGGAGACTTCATTTTTTCTGCCCCAAAAATCTACCCAAAAAAAAAATCCCAAATCTTGAATACCCCTCCCATCACTTTCCAATTATTCTCTCTCTCAATTTCTACTTTTCTCTCCCCAAAATCTAATTACAACAAGAGACTGAGAGAGAGGACAATCTCTCTCTCACACAGACACACACAAAATCCATGTATCTATTTATACATTAATTATCTTTTTGTAATTTCTTGTATACCCTAACTCATCTTGTAATCCACTTTTCTTGAATCTATACATACACAAACATATATCTATGTATTTTCTTGACGGGTCTCTCTAATTGTTCCAATGCAAGAACCCCATGATCTCTATCTCTAACCCCACTTTCCGATCTCATATCTTTCCACTATGTCTAACCCCCAATCCCCATCTCCGATCCGTTCCGATTCGAAAGATAAAAAAAGTTCGAATTTTGATAATAATTGTAGTAATTTGGGTAGGAGAGAAAGGCCTTCTAGGGCCTGCACAATTCGCTCCGCTGCAAGGCTTCATGAAGCAGCTGCAGCGGAGGCGAAAGTGAGGGAAGTTGATAGGAAGAGGAAGAAGAAGAGGAAGGAGAGGCCTCGGGCTCGAGACGAGGTGGAAGAGGAGGAGGATGAGGAGGAGTTGGAGGCTTCTTTTCTGCCTCAGGATGAGCAATGTAGCAAGATTGTGACTCCGTTGGTTGGGGAGCCACCTCCTTCTCAGCTGCCGCGGTGGAGTATTAGGTCCATGTGGGAGTTGGCTTTGATTCTTGATTTTTTAAATGTGAGCTGGAATTTTGTGTGAAGTTTTTAAATTTTTGTTGAATTATGATGTTTTCGTGTTTTTTTGTTGAGTTTTTGAATGTGAGGTGGAAAGTAGGGTAAAGTTTTGAACTTTCTGTTGAATTATGATGTTTTCGTAAGTGATGATAATGTATGTGTTTGTGGGATTGTGTAGGTTTTTAGGCCTCTTTTGAATATCAAAGCAGAGTTCTCGGTTGAAGAGTTTGAGACGGCCTTAATTACGCCAAATAATACTTTGGCTGATATCCACATTCCTTTGTTGAGGGTTAGTTTCTTGTTTACTGCAGTAGCACATGTGGCAATGTGCATTAATTTTAATCATCAACCTTTTTGTTAGCTAAATTCACTTCTTGTGCATTATAGTATGAAACCACATTGTTTCTCCACGTTCTTTCGTTTATCAAGTCCATGTATAGAGGTTGTAGCTTTATGACATAGACAGCGTGATTTTGCTTTGACATTTGTTTTATTATATGCTAATAATTATACATGAATGTGTATATGTTTATCTAAAAAATATCTTGTTGCAGTAACTAGATTTGTAATGTAATTAGGGGTGTGACTTATATGGTCAATGTTGTATGAGGCAATGTAGATCTATCTCGTTTTCAGACAAGTATCATAATAGTGTACTATTCACCCACATATTGGTATCAGGCAACCTGTAAAACCAGGACTGCTAGCCATATTTTGTTTGTAGCGAAGTACTCCCTCCGTCCCCTTTTACTTGTCCCTTTGACTTTTTGCACGTAATTTAACGCGCATAAAAAACATTGTTAGATAAATTATTTTTCGAAACTTCTTTTTTCTAAATAAAAATTTTGATATTAAAATTTTTATATAAAAAAAGAAAATTTAAAAAATAATTTGTCTAATTATGTTTTTTATACGTGTTAAACTACGTGTAAAAAAGTCAAAAGGACAAGTAAAATGGGACGGAGGGAGTAAGCTCCAACAGATCTGAAAAGGAAAAAATTATGGTACCTTTTCAACCTGTAATTCTCCCACTGCTAGGTTTCTGCCATAGGACTTGATCACTATTGACTGCTCTGCATGAAGTATATGAAATCTGTTTTGGAAGGTGATTATGATTATTAGTTATTATACTTTAATGTAGGAATTGATGTAAACATCATATATTTTATAATTTATGTATATTTGTAATGCAAAATCTTCAATAGCCTATGGCCCTATTAAACCATTTATAAAAGCTGCAATATTCTGTTGGGAACTAGCTTTACAGTGTATAGCATTAGAGAATTAGAGACAGAACGGTAGAAAATTGTGCAGGAGCAGAGTTTAGAGACAGTTACAGAGAAAGGAAGCAGATAGAGAGAGACCTGGCGGAAAAGATATTCCATTTTCAGTATTCAACATGTTCATTACTTAGATTTATTGAGGTCTTAATTGACTGTTATCCTGATAGTGAACAATTACCTCGACTTAGACTTGCAATAAGGATATAAAAGAAATTCTTTTATAGTCCTTAACTGGTAAAGTACAACGGCGACATATCCTTGCACTCCCTCCTTTTTAAAAAGGAATATGTCCTCGTTGACTAAAAATATCAGGAAGGTTAAGACATTAATGACAACAAGTGTTGATCCTCTCTAATAGCATCATCAATATTGAATCCCTCTTGCTTGATCAAACCCTAAGGACTCATTCTGTGGTTTCTGGAATTCTTTTGATCAAGTATTATGAGTAGATCCATATAAAAAATACCAGAGGAATTTAATTTGGGCAAACTAGAGTACAGCCACTTTTAAAGCTTCGACATCTTTCTTAAGCCGAGAATAGAATCCGGAAGTTCCAGTTCCAACTTACATGCTTTAGTACTTTTTTATGTTAAAATTCTGTGAATAGAAATAAATCATACCGCGAACATGGTTCCCACATAGGCAGGATATGGGGAAGGTCCCGATGTACAGAGTATAACCCATATTTTTAGTACGAAGATGTTTTAAAAGTAACAGGTCTTTCACGATTAGATCGAATAGCAAGTAGATTTGAACATCATGCTCACGAGCTTCTTCGGATGAAATTTTGTCAGGTCCAAAATACTTGCCAGCAATCTTTGTGTTCGTCCTCGTTCAAACTGAGCACTACTGCCTGTAAGGCTGGAGCTTGAGTCTGCCTATTACCCTCATAGAAATTCCTGTCAGTTCTACTCTTAGCTGCATACGATAACATTATCACTTCAGCCCTTTCCAAACTACACTTGGTGAACTCTTCTTGTTTACCTTTCTCATCCAGTATAAGATTACTGTTTTTCATTTCTATTAACTTCAGGTGTTTGATATCATTAACTACTACATCGGGAGTTGCTTGCAAGGAAGTATGTATGTGATATATCACCATTTAGCAGTTGCCAACTACGAGGTGCAGTGCTTTGGTACCTGATGTCATATACTTCTTAAGTATTGTTCATTATGAGGATAGCAAGTAGAAGTGAGTTGCAGCATACTACCTACTATGTTGAAAAGAGATTGCCGGGAATTCACCAAGGAGAGTGAACGTGCCACTGTTGATGGTATCAATGCAACCACTGATGTGGTGAAAAGAGGTTGTGGCTATACTTATCACAGAAATAGGGTGATGGAGGGAAATATAATGCCAAAATTTTACCACATAATCCTTTGAAATAGTTATGGTGGTTAAGTAATCCATTGTCAAATCTCTGTGGTTACTAGGATTAGGTAAGGGTTGCAGCAAATCAGGATGATTTACTCTTCCTCCTTACTTTTCACTTGTTGCCATGTAGGTCATTTTAACCCAAATACTCGTTAATACCTCTGTAAGTAGCCTATTGCCAGAATGGCCTCCCAAGTCGCACCACACTGGGATTTGTCCTTCAAATGCTTGTTTCCTTATATTATTCTTCTTTCTTGTTTCCCATTTCCTTTGTATTGGATCAATTCTTAATGCAAGGTATGTTCTTTGAGCCCTATCATACCACAGTTGCTTGCGCAGTTGTTTCGGCCACTTAGCAGCAATTTGCTCCATCCCTTGAAGAATTATAGTTGTTTATAGTCAGTTCCCCCAATCTCCCCTCTATGCTAAACATCTGAGGTTCTAAATTAGTGATAGCATATTGTAGACATTCCTCATAGTCATATTATCAAAACGTAAGTATCTTTCTGGTCCATAATATCGTATTAAGTTTGACTTCTCCCATTTCTTTACACAGAATTATGTGCATTTAGTCATAGAGAACAATCATACAGAGGTTTGGAATCTGTGATCTCCTAATTTCAAAAAACTATGAAGGCAGAAACCTTCTGCTTGCACATGCATACAATTAGGAGCAAGAAATGAGAAGGTAACCTTTTTCACACTCAAACTTGCTAGTACTGTTAGCCTCTTCTGCTAGATCTCTGTCCTCAGGTTCTAGTGGTGTGTCAAGTTTAGGTGCACAGCTGCTGTGGCAGCTTTCTTTCCTCTGGAACCTAATAGATAGAAAAATTTACCTCACAATCCCTCGGACTATGCCATTGCATAACTTCCATTATGGTGGAGAATTCACTCGTCTGGATGAGTCTCAAGGCTTCTAGGTTCTTCCTATAAAACAAACAATGTTAGTCCCTTTTCCATCGCCGATTCAAAATGAGCAGGGTTTATTATAAACCTTTCCCGGAGAGTACTTATTAACTGTCCCTTAGATTACGTAATGCTTGCCATATATCGAATAACAGCTCGTCTTTTCTGCAACCTGCTTACTTTCTCACCAGTACATTCCAAATATCCATATACATCAGTTTTAGGCTTCCCTGATGAGAACTTTCTAACAGTTCTACTGATTGCAGATTGTTGTACTAAGAATTAGAACTATAATCTTAGGGATTCTACTAAGTGCACACAGCTGACTAATCAGTAAAATAGATTTCAAACGGAAGTTAATTTTAAATTGAATAAACTTTAGCACTATAGTAGACGTAGACCAACTGCTTTATGACTGGGAGTGAACAAAGCACAAGCTACTAGCAGAATAGTAGTGCTTCTAGCTTAGATCAAGGCTAGAACTACCAGGATCCGAATTTGTTTGTTGTTTTAGATGAGAAACTGAATTGAAACAGTTACCACAACTGGAAACAAGTGCTTATGAACGGGTCTGACTAGAATTGGAGTAACCTGAAATTGAGTGACTTTTCAGATTTCACCCTTCTCATTAGTATGCACTGCCTTTTTCTTGGCATGGTGTGCTGAGTGCAACTTCCACTGTTTCTAACAATTTTATAAGCTCGCATTGATGGATTNGGGGGGGGGGGGGTTAGCCCCCACTACTCTCATGGCGGGTAAGCCCCTGCCCTCAAATAAATTCTAATAATGAGAGATATGTGAATGATGTGCTTGTATATATATAGGGTTTTCTTCTATGCAGAACCTTAAATGGAGTGTATATATATATATGTGTGTGTATGTGTGTGATGTGTTTGTATATATATTGTTCTATGGAGAATCTTAAATGGAGTATTAGTTAGAGAGCATATATGTCTTGGCGTCTTGCATTAGATTCTGCAATATATTATAAGCAAAATATAATGCAGGACATATATGTTCTCCAATTAGTATTCCATTTAAGGTTCTCCATAGAACTTTTCTCTCTCTCTCTCTCTCTATAGACGAATATGTGTTACATAAGATAAATATGTGTTTCTAACTTTCTATGTAATTCTAATTACGAATAATTTCTTATGTAGTGTATGAGTCTATGAATAGTTAAGAAAATAATGTTTTTGTTTATTGTTTTATCCATTACTTGGGGGATTGAAACTGAATTTGAACTAAGAAAAAGTATACTGATTATTTGTAACTGAATAATTGGAACTGGTTTATCGAGTGGCAAGTATAGATTAGAGAGAGAGAAAGAGATTCTATCTTCAAATATTCAACATGTTCCTCAAAATAGAATTTACTGCCATTTATAGAGGTCTTAGTTGACTGTCATTCTTATAGTCAATTTTTTCTCGACTTATTGTACTACTAAAGAAAATTAAAGGAATTATTATATAATACCTTACATACTACTACTCTGACTTTTCTCAACACATACTTCTACTTTTTCGGACCATCTTGTTTACTATGCTGTTTAAGTAATGAATTGAGAGTTGGAGGGAAGATCTATAGTATCTTATGATGGAATTCTGTTAAATAAGAAAGCATATAGTGTGCTGTTACAGATTAACAAAGAGGAGGCTATTGTACTTTTGGTGTGAGCAGCACATAAGTCCAAGTACAGAAAACTGCATGTGGGCCTTTTCTTAGAGAAATCAGTATCCTTTATACTCTGTAAATCATGTAAAAATAGATAAATTCAACTGTGCATACGATTTAAAAACTGTAAAAGCAGGCTGTTAGCCATATTTTTGGTAGTAACAAGAGCTCCTGCAGCTCTAAAAAAGAAGAAATTATGTTTCCTCATCAATCTGTAATCCACACTTTGCTAGGTATTTTGTAGTACTCAGTACGACTGCTCTGCATGACATATGTTAAATGTATTGTTCCTTTTTGGTATAAAATCCATTGTTCATGTGATTTTTGAGCATTATTTGCAGGAATAGCTAAATTGTTTGTGGTTTAGACTTTGGTGCAAAAATTGATTTTGATGTACCGCATTTTTTTTATACCATGTATGTACATTTGTAATGTGAAATCTTTGACAGTCTCTCAACTAGCTTGTGCAATTAACTTCATTTTTTTTTCTATTTGCTGTTTTTTATTCGCATGCTCATATTATAGGCTATCCCTCCCATTACTCGAATGGCACTTGGGCAAAATACTTGGATTACTGTTCTCTGTAGAAAGTTAAGGGACTGGTGGCATTGGGTAAACCTCAGCTTCTTGAACTTGGTAGCTCCTTTCATTTGGAATATATTCATGTACTGTTCCTATGTTGATTTAATATTGGACTGCTCCTGCATTGCAGGTTGCAGAAGGAGAGCTACCAATAGTTGCGTCTCATGGGTAAGTATTTTGTATTTATCGAAAAATGTCTGGTTTTTCGGGATCTGATGTGTAACAAGGTTTAGTCATTTTGGTTTGATAGAGCTGAGGTTGAAGCATATAATACGCTTGATCCTGGTGTCCGGGTGTTGATTTTGAAAGCCTTATGTGATATTCGTGTCGAGGTAATAATAAATATAAGCATTGCTTTTATTTTACATGGATTCCTTCTAAAATTTTCACATAACTTATATAAATAATAAACCTGATCTCCATCAAGGTATATTAAATGTTTTTCTTTGTATGTACCAAGATCCATTGGGCAACTAGCTATATTACAAAATTATTGAAATTGCTGCAATTTACCATGCTTATGCAAACTCAATTTACAGTGCTTGTGTATGAGCCTAATTAGGTTTAGCTGATAGTTTACGCTATATGTTGCCTTGCAACACAGAGAGCTGAATAATTTTACCTTATTTCCCAGCAAGAAGACATTCGCAATTATATAGATAATTCAATAAAACAAGGTGTTCCACTTTCAGCATTTCGTAAAGAACGTATTGGTGGTGATTCTCGTGGAACCTTCTATTGGTAATTTCTCATGCTTGTTGTAGTTGTTATAAGTTCCTTTTTTAGGTCAGCCTGTTTTATACTTTTGTAGTTTTGTGCATGTTGAAATGTGTACTAGTATATAATTTTACAATTGATGGAACCATGTTGACAAGAATAGCTGTGACATAGATTTCATTCTTCCTAGTCTATTATGCTCTATCTTTTATGGTCTAGGTATGAAGATGATTCTGTCATTGGTCAGCGTTTGTATAGAGAGATCAGAAAAATTGAGGTGAAGAAAGGAAAGGGGAAAAGTGTACAACCTATTCCTAGTTCATGTTACGAGTGGGAGACGGTTGCAACCAATTTGGACGAATTTCAAGAAGTTTCTGTAAGTTTGTCATGCATCATTCCCTGTTCTTTGCACATGCTGTAAATTCTTGTTTTTTGCCTTTTAGACTTTCTCAGTGTTTGGAACATATAAGACTGTGTGGCCCAAACACATCACCACACAGTTGCTGGTATATCTGTATTTATTCCTTTAGATTTTGAGGTTCTCAAATCCAATGTTTTCGGGCTTAAAGTTTGTGGCTGATCAACTGACCATTCTATGATTTTACCTTTAACTGTACGTCTTTTTCATTTTTCTGGATTCAGTTTACTTACTATCTCCATTCATTATACTAAATGTCTGAAGAATTTTGTACTATGTAGAAAGAAAGTTGTTACGTATCTCTCATCTCTTGCCTTCTTTACATGATTACTACCAACCTACATTCTTTAACTCGTCCGCAGCTAATTTAAATAATATATTTTGTAAGCTTGTATGCCTCATTCCTTCTCATGGAAATCGAGTCATTTGAACTTGGCAAACTAAAACATATCTCTGCGGTACCCTCTTTATCTTCCTAGTTGCCACCTTTAAAACTGAATCATCTGCACAGATGATGAGATTTCACCAAAACATCAACACAAAGCAAAAGCATTAAAAATTTCAATCTATAAACCATTGGGAAGGTATGAAGTTGAGTCAGTACTCCACATATATCTATAGGGAAGGATGTCGATGTAGGACGAGCCTAGGGCCCTAGGGTTAAGGAGCAAAAATTTGTAAAGATAGACTGCCCTCCTTTTGCGACCCCATCTTGATTCAATGTTCGAGCAAGATTTGAGATTACTGCAATTGGAAAATGTTTAGTATGTCTCGCACATCAGACTACTCAACCTAACTGTCCTCAGATGTTTTGGGTCACATTGTAATTTGCCCAGACCAATTGGCATTTCATATTAAGACTGAGAGTTTGAATTTTTGGCAGAAAGATAAAGGTGGATTCTTTTTGGTTTCCTGTTCTTGTGTTGCATTCCTGACAGTCAATGTCCTGGTTTCAGGAGAAGCTTTTAGCAAGTAAAAATAGAACTGAGGCTTCAGTTGGAAAGAAGTTATATAATGACATGCTTCCAGAGATTGAGAAGGTCCACAAGGTAATTTTGACTAAATATCCATTTTAGATTTGCAAGGTCTTGAGTTAAGTCAACTTCATATATATTATTATAACTATTAGTATCTTTATTTAATATATATGTGGATGTGGAGTAGATTTATCGTTCTACATTGGTTGTTTATGCGCAGAAAAGAGAGAAGCTATTGAAGAAACAACATAGACAAGCTCTTCTTCTCGATAATATGATGGGTGTGGATGGGCTTGGACTTGGACGTTCCCTTCGTGGTAGAAAACCTGTATCATATACTTTTGGTAAGGCATATAAATTAACCTTTAAGTTATGTATGTTTTATGGCATTTAATTATCCCAGGGCAGGAACCATTTTACAATTTGCAATTAGCAATTAGCAATCAGTTCATCATATTTAGTCCCTTGCAATAGTTCCATACTGTCTAGGTTTTTTTTTTTGAGGAACTAATAAGTTTTTTAAAATTTAGTCCATGGGATAGCTTGGGCATTAACTATACTCTGTAAAATCAGGGAAAAAAATGGTCAATAGTCCAGGGATTGTTTGCTGTATGAAAGAAACATAGCCATGGTGATCTTCTCATTTTCTGTGAATTTCACCACAAAAAATTCTTAAGCTCCGTTTGGTTGGGAAGAATAGAATGGAATGAGAAACCGTGAATAAGATTAAGAAACAATGGAGGTAGAAGGGAAGAGTGGAAGAAAGTGAAGATGTCCAAAATTTCCATGATGAGTTTTGTGAAGAAAATGAGTTGGATGGAGAATGGTATATTCCCTCTCAAATTTTAGGGGGGGGGGGGGGGTT
>QRFB01002719.1:6225-41944 GCA_008931105.1 Oenanthe javanica | reverse complement strand
TCTCATTCATTGGTCTTGTTCAGAACAAAGCAGCCATCTCCTGAACATGCTGTCAGAAGGGAAGGTTTAAGAAATGATACATCTTCAAATGGTAGTAGATTGGGTGGCCCTTCACAAAATCCTCAACCCGAGTCATTCAGTGCGTTATCGCCAAAATCTCCTGATTACGAGGAAAGTGATGATGAAGATAATTCTAATCCAGTGGATCACAGGTACAAAACATCCATTTTTTCTTACTTATATGGTAGTGTGATTCTTTTATAACTGAATCTTCTCATTTGCAGTAATCGGCGTAGGCAGAAGCCTCAACGATATTCAGAAAGAGAGTTTGTTGAAGGAGTCTCAGATCATGAGGCAGACTTTGACAGTGATGATGATATTGTTGGGGAGGTTGTGTATGATGAAGAATATCTGAGGAACCGGAAAGAAATGAAGATATCCAGTAGCTCTGAAGGAGATGAGGAGTATCATTGGGAAGAAGAACATGATGATGAGGAAGAGGAAGAAGAAGAGGATAATGAATCCTTGAGTCTTAGTGAGGATAGTGATGAACGCCCAAGATTTAAGAAGTTACGAGGCAGAACTAGAAGGGAAACAAAGTTGAGGTCAGTTCGTGACATGCAATCGGGTCTGAGACGTAGTAAAAGGGCTACCAGAACCCGTATTGATTATAGACAATTAGAGGTGTCAGATTCAGAAAACGAATCCGCAAAATGCGAGGAACCGAATGCACGAGACACACTAGATATGTCAGATTCAGAAAACGAGTCTCTAAAACACGAACAAACAAATTCACAAGACAACAAGCACAATAATGCTTTTGAAACTGCGGAATTTTCATTGGGTACCCAAAGTGAAGATTCAGAACCAAATAAAAATTACCAGGAGATGAAAACTGAACCACGTGATGATGAGAAGCTCGAGTTAACAGAAACAGAACAGCTTCAAGTACCTTTAAAACCACATTGCCCAGATCAAGATGGGTCAGAAGGTGTACAAAAAAGACGATTTCTTGATCTAAATGAGCTTGCCCCAGGGCCTGGCTTCGACGAGGATCCCAACTCATCGATGAAAGATGAAGATATAAATGACTTGTAAGGCTTCTTCGCTGGATGTAGACGTCCCTTTAGAAGCTGGGTGTATGATAATTTATAAATTTTGGTTCACTATAGTAGAAGTAAAGATTAGGTTCTTTCATGGCGAAATTTAACTTGCATGCCTTCCTGCATCTATTGATCTATGATACAATACAATGACAGGCACTGTGAAAGTGAGAAATTACTGGCATAAAAACATTGTTGAGAAATCATGTAGATTTAGCTAGTGTCTTTTTCTTTTTAGGTTTAGCACAACTGAAAAGCCAGTTACTAGAGTCTTTGGTTGTGTTTTTTCTGTTCAGTGTTATAACTGAAATTTTATTTAGGGTTCTTTACAAATGGATGTCCCATGGTTTGTGTGGTTTTAGAAATTAAATATGAGATTTATGTTCCTAGTTATATAATTTTTCTGAGGTTAAAAATATTCTTATATAAATATATGAAGATGTGTTAATTACAATATATATATTTATAAAAATATCATTATTATTTTATATTAAAAAGTATTTAAGTAATTTTACTACGATCAATCTCAAAGACTTATTTCTCATTAAATATTTGGTTTTAACTTTACAAGTTATTAACCTAGCCCTATTGCAAATGTTTAGTTTGATTCTTTGCCAAATATTTTAGTTTATTTAAAAGTTTTAAAATTTTCTTCTCGAGTCATGCTCTCAAATTTATTTAGAAAAGAAGATGAAAGAAGCCGTGAGAAAATTCTCACAAATTTCTTTCCAAAAATGGGATGATTGAAAGAGAAACTCTCACAATTCTTTTTAAATAATACCTAAATTATCTCTTTTTTTTCAAAATTCTCTCCTTCACTGTCATAAACTCGGGAGTATATTAAATAAAAAATTTATTCTTATTTTCTATCACCTTCTCTTTCTTTTCTTCAATAAAAAATTCTGGAATACAAGAGTTGAAAATTACAAACCGGCCAAAAGATTGAATACAGAGGCCCATAAGCAATGGATTATTCAAACATTGACTAGTAATATGTCCGTGCCACGGTGTTTGTCATTTTTAGAATTAATTATAAATAATTAGTTTATAAATGAAAATTATTAAATTTGATTATCAATGTTAGTATTTATTTTTGTAAATAGTAATTTATTCTTCATAAATCATAATGGCAACTAAGATAGTAATAGATAAAAAATAAAAAGTCTTGATAACTTTATCAAAACCAATAACATATTATAAACCAAATCAAGAGGGAAAGCAAATTTAAAACATAATCCAAAAGTTACAAATATAGAATCTAAACAATTTAATTTGAGAATAATTGATTTAATAAAGAAGCAACATCCATGGGTGGTCTATAGAACATTCTTCAAATAATGCAAAGTTGCAGCAAAGTTCCACGTNTGGAATACAAGAGTTGAAAATTACAAACCGGCCAAAAGATTGAATACAGAGGCCCATAAGCAATGGATTATTCAAACATTGACTAGTAATATGTCCGTGCCACGGTGTTTGTCATTTTTAGAATTAATTATAAATAATTAGTTTATAAATGAAAATTATTAAATTTGATTATCAATGTTAATATTTATTTTTGTAAATAGTAATTTATTTTTCATAAATCATAATGGCAACTAAGATAGTAATAGATAAAAAATAAAAAGTCTTGATAACTTTATCAAAACCAATAACATATTATAAACCAAATCAAGAGGGAAAGCAAATTTAAAACATAATCCAAAAGTTACAAATATAGAATCTAAACAATTTAATTTGAGAATAATTGATTTAATAAAGAAGCAACATCCATGGGTGGTCTATAGAACATTCTTCAAATAATGCAAAGTTGCAGCAAAGTTCCACGTTGTAATACTAATCACTTTTCCTGTATGGATGGTTGAAGAAAATACAACTTTACTATCTCGAGGTAAAATAAAATTTCCTGTATGATGATGAGGAAGAGGAAGAAGAAGAGGATAATGAATCCTTGAGTCTTAGTTAGGATAGTGATGAGCGCCCAAGATTTAAGAAGTTACGAGGCAGAACTAGAAGGGAAACAAAGTTGAGGTCAGTTCGTGACATGCAATCGGGTCTGAGACGTAGTAAAAGGGCTACCAGAACCCGTATTGATTATAGACAATTAGAGGTGTCAGATTCAGAAAACGAGTCCGCAAAATGCGAGGAACCGAATGCACAAGACAGAATAGATATGTCAGATTCAGAAAACGAGTCCGTAAAACACGAACAAACAAATTCACAAGACAACAAGCACAATAATGCATTTGAAACTGCGGAATTTTCATTGGGTATCCAAAGTGAAGATTCAGAACCAAATAAAAATTACCAGGAGATGAAAACTGAACCACATGCTGATGAGAAGCTCGAGTCAACAGAAACAGAACAGCTTCAAGTACCTTTAAAACCTCATTGCCCAGATCAAGATGGGTCAGAAGGTGTAAAAAAAGATGATTTCTTGATCTAAATGAGCTTGCACCAGGGCCTGGCTTTGACGATGGTCCCAACTCGTCGATGAAAGATGAAGATATAAATGTGACTTGTAAGGCTTCTTCGCTGGATGTAGGCGTCCCTTGAGAAGTTCGGTGTATGATAATTTATAAATTTTGGTTCACTATAGTAGAAGTAAAGATTAGGTTCTTTCATGGCGAAATTTAACTTGCATGCCTTCCTGCATCAATTGATCTATGATACAATACAATGACAGGCACTGTGAAAGTGAGAAATTACTTGCATAAAAACAATTATTAAAAGAATGATAAAAAAAATGCAAAAAAGTAATAATAATGACAAACAAATAAAAAAAAAGAGGAAGTGATGCAAATTGACAAGGAAAATTAGGAAGGGAAGCAGCGAAAATTAGTAAAGAATGTACTGACGCGAGAAATAAAATTAAAACTGTCCAATTTTAAAATGGATATACACAAATGCCAATAACCCATTTCAGGGAATGCAAGGTGCAAATAAGTCTAAATTATAGTATTATATTGAACCTTCTATAAATTATGTAATTTTAAGCATTTTTTCAAAAACTTTATGCTTGATTTTTCATCAACTGAACCTATGGAATCTGGCATATCATATCTACCTTTAGTCAGATGGTAATAGGAAAGGAGCAAAAAAACACCATTTTGTCGCTCACTCTATTCAATTTCCTTCTCCCACTTTCATTGTTCCGAAATCTCAGGCTAGAGAGCCGAGAAAGAAAAGGCCAGGAGACTGAAATTAATGAAAGAATTTTTCTGTGGGGTTCTAAAAAACCCCCCAACTAATTCAGCAATTATGTCGCTGCACAGCAAAATTTTGTCCCTGTTCTTCAATATATTCAGACGTTTTTAATGCGTCATCTCATGTCACAGCATATCGGTTTTCCATATTTTTGCAATTTATTCCACAGGCATATCATCTGCTTCGGAGATTGATAGTGTGCTGTAATATAGTCGACACTACACCCAGGTTGGCAATATTTAAAGCTGTGTATATACTCCACCGGTCTGGAACTATTGAACTGCTCAACCCACATACCCATACTGACATCTTCCATCTTAAACAACTGCAAAGGGATAAAAATAATTTTAATCTGTATGGGGGGTAAAATAAAATCAAGTTATGTGTTTTCATGTGTAAATTGTGGGTTTGCAAAAGGGGGAGAGTTGGTAGCAGGTACCCTCAATTTATTCTTTTCATACTCGGACACAATGAAATTTGCGATATCTGATGAAAGAATGTATGCTGGACCGTTGGCATAAGGTGGATATTCTTCTTCCGGCCATTCCTGACCACCAAAAAGAAGATTGAATTGAAACTTTTTAACTGACAAATGGCTTCACATTTAATCAAATGGTGGGAATGAAATACTATTTCATAACCATGCTAATACAATGGCAAGGTAGTGAAACATTGAGAGAAAAGAGATCCGAGCATGCCTTAAAACCTATTGTGAATGTTATTGTGCCAAAAACAACATGAATCTATGGAATTAGGCAGATTTAAATATACACATTATTTAATTTTAAACAAAGAGATTCAAAACTAAAAGCAAAAAGTAGGTTCATAAATTCAGTACCTCATATGTCACAGCCCATTTACCATATCGTAGGGGCTTGTGATAGTAATTGATATTTCCAATATACAAACTCCTATCATCAGCCACTTTACGTGCTTCATTGATAATTACATCAACTCGAACAAATGTGTCATCGTCACATTTCATAATATACTTTGCAGCTGCTGTACGAACCTAAAAAAATAAAAAATAAAAATTCCTGACATAAGGTACTCTAGATGCAGGAATATCTAGCCTACTTTTCGAGCTATGTAATTCAGTACTTACCCCATACTCACAAATTGCAACAGTCTTTAAAACAACAAGATCGTAATTATCCATGTAAGGTACAATGACAACGTCACCGAAGAACTCTGCTTCCTTCTTTAGCTCAACGTTTACTTCCTTTCTTCCATTCTGTCAATGCATTTGTAATATATATAAACAACCCTGTATAAAAGGGATAAAGTAGAAAGAAACTACCAAGTACTAACCAGTGCTACAAAAAAACGAGTTACAACATTTGAAGACTTGATAAGCTTATGCTGCATCCAAGACTTCCTCACAGCCATCCTCTCAGCAAAATGGTTGCCAGCTGAAAGAATACCGATAAACATCTCGATAGGCCCATCTGGAACAGCCGGAGCTTTCCACCTATTAGACATATCAAGAAGTCTTTGAGGAGCAAAGCTAGGATGTGATGTGGGCAATGATGCAGCAAATATTGAATGGACATCAATATCACCATTCAAAGATAGCCCTGTTGCATCTTCAAGTGCAAAACCCTACCAACAACAGCAGAAAAACNGGACATCAATATCACCATTCAAAGATAGCCCTGTTGCATCTTCAAGTGCAAAACCCTACCAACATCAGCAGAAAAACATTAGAAGATTACTCACACTAAGAATGACGTTACAGGTTGCAGAATGTTACTCACAGTGCGATATGGAAACGAAGTGACATGTCTCCCATCAACGCTAACATGATATCCCTCCAAGCCTGCAGTGAGAGTGAGGACAAATAACTTCTCTTCCGCAAAAGGGAATGGCCAGTTGACCGTCACCTCCTTTGTTCGGCCTATAAGCCTGTTCAGCCACCATGTCGTCTTCGATTCTTCCGAGTGATTGTCATCATCGCGTATCCACTTTTCGCATTTCACTTGACCATCCACTGAAGAAAGTCAAAAACATTGACTGAACTTGTCAGAGTCGAAAAACTTCAAATAATAAGGAATCCAAAATATTAGATGTGTCAAACATATGGGTTTTGGCAAAGTAGGTCATCTAACATATTAACAAAGTAGGCGATAGCAAAGTCTCAAGTTCGAGCAATATGTAATTCCTATATATATGAACATTGGACACTTATCCACTATACTTGGTCTGAATTTTACATTAACATGTACAGATTTGACATCAGAAAACGAAAGACTGACAAAAACGTAGCCACCAACAAAAAAGAAGACTAAAAATAATGACCAAATGTTGTCCATTTCTTAAAACATTGTATTGTGAGTATTGGGATATTTCAACTGACAACTCAAGCAGCTGGTTGCCAGATCTAACAATTCTGCATTGATTTCTCTAACTCTACCAAAAATGAATATTCACAAAAAACATATAACTATGATTTATCTTCCTTGCACCCTCGTAAATGATATTCAAGGGTTTATTAACAATTTGAGCCGTACTGTAGTACCAAATGTACACATAAATCCTTGCACTAAATTTACGTATATCCGGAGTCCTGACCCTTTTTGCTTGTCGAATATAAATCCCGTTTTTTAAAGATTCTCAAATGCATATCCTATGACCCCAACTACCAAACATTTGAGGAGAATTAATGTGTCTCTTAGAGGTTTAAAAATGTTTGTTTTGCATCAAACCACCAGCAAACCAAAATCCGCATATAATAGTTTGAGAAATAATACGTCTCTTTTGGGTTTGAAATATTTTTTTAACTATTATACGTATTAAATGAATAAGAAATACTAAAAGTAGAAACAAAATCCCTCTTTAGTTGGTGGCGCCCACAAATCAATGTTTACACATAATAATACCTTCCATAGAAAATTCAACATTTAATAAAGACATAAAATATTTTTTCAGGTCAAACTGGCCTGTATAAGGATATTACTGTACGTATGACAAACATAAAGGGACAGGATATAAGACAATTTAGTTCAAGGGTTTACCTGTACATTTAATATTACTTAATGGTCATATCTTTGAAATCCCATATTTAAACCAGTAAATTACCGTTCTTTGAGTAAGTTACATATTTTTTAATGCATTAGATTTTCAAATATGCAAGGGGGAGTGAGGAATTGAGCTTAGGCCATAGGAAGGAACCTTCCACTAGGCTATCAATAATCCTCGTAATTGCCTTTAAATACAGC
Source organism: Oenanthe javanica (assembly GCA_008931105.1). Lineage (NCBI taxonomy): Eukaryota > Viridiplantae > Streptophyta > Magnoliopsida > Apiales > Apiaceae > Oenanthe > Oenanthe javanica. The sequence goes on along the minus strand of QRFB01002719.1, from coordinate 34,419 downwards.
AAACTTATGTGACAAGAAATTCCTTAAGTCCTTTAGTTGAGATGTCAACGTACCAAAACCAATCATTAAACTATGGAAATTGAAAAGCAAACAGAAAAAAAATTACACAAAAAAATATAATTAGTCTACAAAATTTCACTCACCGGTTTCTTCATCAGCCCTCGATTTCCATCCTTCACACCGAATCGCTGATCCCCATTGCATCCTATAACAAGTATTCTGCTCAATAACGGGCTTCCCATTCCAATCCCCCTTTATCCTAGGATTAAAATGCAAAATCCTTGGTGGGTCCTCTCCATCAACAGTCTTCAAACCTTGTAACTCCATCATAAACTGTGAAACCATCACATACTGCCCTTCTCTCAACAAAGCAATTTTCGGGTCTCGCTCCGGATGAGCTTCTCTAGGCTTCCCCACTAGAGTTATATGTGATCCCAATGCCAACCCACAAGGAATCGCCATAATTCTTCCTTTCTCCTTAAACTCAAAACCCGACAACGAAATCGAATGTGGGCAAGATTCAGTCCTATTCAACACCTTATTCTCACTAAAAATCTCAACTTTCCCCGAATTCAACTCACCCCAAAACTTGTTCCCAACTTGAAAAGCCTCAATTGCAGACTTTTGAATCCCCAAGAACCCATCTTTACCACTAGTATTCACAACAATGCCATCAAAATTCAATCTTGATAAAATCTCGAAATGTTTAAATTGTAAAGATTGATTCAATACCTTTCTAGGCAGATTAAAGGGTCTTATTGGGGAATCTTTTTCATCCAAATCCTCTTCACTTTCAAGCACAAAAGGCCTTGAAACTATCTCATTAAAGGCCTCTTGACTCACAACACTAAACCTACTTTTTAACACAAAAGGCACCTCTAAACTCACCATCACCACATACAAAAACCCAACAAAAACAAGAACCTGAAACGATTTGAGTCGACCCAGTGAGTTAACACAGTCAAGCTTTGATCTTTTAGTCTTCATATCTCAAACAGATCAAAACTTTGTACCCCTAATGCAAAATTACACTAGTTTAAAAAAGAACAAGTTTCTATGTGTATGTGTATGTGTATGTGTATGTGTATGTGTATGTGTATGTTGTAATAAGCCTTTGCTGAGGTGGGTTAGTACCTGGAGTTGATTCTCTGTACTTTCAATTTGAATTGGAAAAAAAGGACTATGAAAAAGTAACCCATCATCACCCTTTATTTTTCCAATTTTTGTGTATATATAAAATATTTAATATTTCAATTTTTATAATCATAATATTAAATCTTTGTATTTGTGACTGTGGGACCCGGATTTTGCAATAGACAGGAAAATATATTTTCATCATTTCTAAATGTACTCGAAATTTGATCTGTGCACTCAGAATAATTATCTCAAATATCTTTTTCTGGTTTTGTAGTGTAATATTATAAATATATTTATAAAATATATATACATTAATTCACTCAATATCTTTTCTTGATTTTGTACACTTTATTCTTGTAATCTTATAAATATTGAATAAGATCAATCCACTAGTAACATATCTGAACAAAGAATTTTGCCATGAAATTTTATATTATATAATAATATTAAATTAATATATTTATAAATTTCATTTATTTATTACTTTTATTAATATCAATTAAATTATTACACAATTAAATTTATAAGAAAAACTAATATAATGAAATTAAATTTATAAAATTATTTATTAATTATATTTTTATAATTCATATAAAAAAATAGAGTAAAAACACAAAATTTGTCATATTTGAAATTAAACGTAAATATCAATTTATAAAATATAATGTACAAATTTTGTATATTATAGTTTGTCCTTGACAATCTTATACAAATATAATTATCAAATATTATTTTAATTACAAGGAAAAATTTAAAATTAAAACGTCACATATTTATACATTTTTCCTTGACAAACTTATTCATATCAAAAATTTGTTTATAATAATTAATTAAACACAATTTTTACATTCAATTTTAAAATAAATTAGTATATATAAATTATATTTTATACAAAATTAATGATATTTTTACAAATTCATATTTTTGATTATATGGTTTTAATAATATGTACTAATTAATTTCTTAACAACAAATTTACTTTTAAAATTATAATTTTGAAATTTGTTTTTAGTAAATATTAGATTCTAAATTTTATACCAAATGTAATATAAATATTTTAATTTAAATATTCTCAAACTATTTAATTCAATTAAAATATATTTAAAAAATAAAAAAAATTCGTGAGCTAGTAAGATTTTTTTTATTTCAGTTCCCTAGATTAACCATAAAAGAGTTTTAACTGTATAATTTTAGTTGAATCATAAAAAAAATATAGTCTTACAATTTTAATAAAATCTAATTTTGAAAAAGATATATTATATATACAACTCTATCACCAATAATTTTATTTTAATACAACTACTTATGAATAATATTATATATATTCAAATTATATGTTATATTTTCTATTTTAAGAATCATATTTATCCTATAATTTTTATTTAAAATATTTGTACTCACATTTAATTCAATTTTATCAACATTCAAACTCTTTTATTTATTAAAATTATGACTTATAATTAGATTTTATAAATATTAATATGTAAAAAATATTGTATAGAAAAATATATATAAAAATTAATATATTAAATTGAAATTTTAAATTATATAAAATAATTAATAGAAAAACCGTGCGAGTATACNTCACACTAAGAATGACGTTACAGGTTGCAGAATGTTACTCACAGTGCGATATGGAAACGAAGTGACATGTCTCCCATCAACGCTAACATGATATCCCTCCAAGCCTGCAGTGAGAGTGAGGACAAATAACTTCTCTTCCGCAAAAGGGAATGGCCAGTTGACCGTCACCTCCTTTGTTCGGCCTATAAGCCTGTTCAGCCACCATGTCGTCTTCGATTCTTCCGAGTGATTGTCATCATCGCGTATCCACTTTTCGCATTTCACTTGACCATCCACTGAAGAAAGTCAAAAACATTGACTGAACTTGTCAGAGTCGAAAAACTTCAAATAATAAGGAATCCAAAATATTAGATGTGTCAAACATATGGGTTTTGGCAAAGTAGGTCATCTAACATATTAACAAAGTAGGCGATAGCAAAGTCTCAAGTTCGAGCAATATGTAATTCCTATATATATGAACATTGGACACTTATCCACTATACTTGGTCTGAATTTTACATTAACATGTACAGATTTGACATCAGAAAACGAAAGACTGACAAAAACGTAGCCACCAACAAAAAAGAAGACTAAAAATAATGACCAAATGTTGTCCATTTCTTAAAACATTGTATTGTGAGTATTGGGATATTTCATCTGACAACTCAAGCAGCTGGTTGCCAGATCTAACAATTCTGCATTGATTTCTCTAACTCTACCAAAAATGAATATTCACAAAAAACATATAACTATGATTTATCTTCCTTGCACCCTCGTAAATGATATTCAAGGGTTTATTAACAATTTGAGCCGTACTGTAGTACCAAATGTACACATAAATCCTTGCACTAAATTTACGTATATCCGGAGTCCTGACCCTTTTTGCTTGTCGAATATAAATCCCGTTTTTTAAAGATTCTCAAATGCATATCCTATGACCCCAACTACCAAACATTTGAGGAGAATTAATGTGTCTCTTTGAGGTTTAAAAATGTTTGTTTTGCATCAAACCACCAGCAAACCAAAATCCGCATATAATAGTTTGAGAAATAATACGTCTCTTTTGGGTTTGAAATATTTTTTTAACTATTATACGTATTAAATGAATAAGAAATACTAAAAGTAGAAACAAAATCCCTCTTTAGTTGGTGGCGCCCACAAATCAATGTTTACACATAATAATACCTTCCATAGAAAATTCAACATTTAATAAAGACATAAAATATTTTTTCAGGTCAAACTGGCCTGTATAAGGATATTACTGTACGTATGACAAACATAAAGGGACAGGATATAAGACAATTTAGTTCAAGGGTTTACCTGTACATTTAATATTACTTAATGGTCATATCTTTGAAATCCCATATTTAAACCAGTAAATTACCGTTCTTTGAGTAAGTTACATATTTTTTAATGCATTAGATTTTCAAATATGCAAGGGGGAGTGAGGAATTGAGCTTAGGCCATAGGAAGGAACCTTCCACTAGGCTATCAATAATCCTCGTAATTGCCTTTAAATACAGCAAACTTATGTGACAAGAAATTCCTTAAGTCCTTTAGTTGAGATGTCAACGTACCAAAACCAATCATTAAACTATGGAAATTGAAAAGCAAACAGAAAAAAAATTACACAAAAAAATATAATTAGTCTACAAAATTTCACTCACCGGTTTCTTCATCAGCCCTCGATTTCCATCCTTCACACCGAATCGCTGATCCCCATTGCATCCTATAACAAGTATTCTGCTCAATAACGGGCTTCCCATTCCAATCCCCCTTTATCCTAGGATTAAAATGCAAAATCCTTGGTGGGTCCTCTCCATCAACAGTCTTCAAACCTTGTAACTCCATCATAAACTGTGAAACCATCACATACTGCCCTTCTCTCAACAAAGCAATTTTCGGGTCTCGCTCCGGATGAGCTTCTCTAGGCTTCCCCACTAGAGTTATATGTGATCCCAATGCCAACCCACAAGGAATCGCCATAATTCTTCCTTTCTCCTTAAACTCAAAACCCGACAACGAAATCGAATGTGGGCAAGATTCAGTCCTATTCAACACCTTATTCTCACTAAAAATCTCAACTTTCCCCGAATTCAACTCACCCCAAAACTTGTTCCCAACTTGAAAAGCCTCAATTGCAGACTTTTGAATCCCCAAGAACCCATCTTTACCACTAGTATTCACAACAATGCCATCAAAATTCAATCTTGATAAAATCTCGAAATGTTTAAATTGTAAAGATTGATTCAATACCTTTCTAGGCAGATTAAAGGGTCTTATTGGGGAATCTTTTTCATCCAAATCCTCTTCACTTTCAAGCACAAAAGGCCTTGAAACTATCTCATTAAAGGCCTCTTGACTCACAACACTAAACCTACTTTTTAACACAAAAGGCACCTCTAAACTCACCATCACCACATACAAAAACCCAACAAAAACAAGAACCTGAAACGATTTGAGTCGACCCAGTGAGTTAACACAGTCAAGCTTTGATCTTTTAGTCTTCATATCTCAAACAGATCAAAACTTTGTACCCCTAATGCAAAATTACACTAGTTTAAAAAAGAACAAGTTTCTATGTGTATGTGTATGTGTATGTGTATGTGTATGTGTATGTGTATGTTGTAATAAGCCTTTGCTGAGGTGGGTTAGTACCTGGAGTTGATTCTCTGTACTTTCAATTTGAATTGGAAAAAAAGGACTATGAAAAAGTAACCCATCATCACCCTTTATTTTTCCAATTTTTGTGTATATATAAAATATTTAATATTTCAATTTTTATAATCATAATATTAAATCTTTGTATTTGTGACTGTGGGACCCGGATTTTGCAATAGACAGGAAAATATATTTTCATCATTTCTAAATGTACTCGAAATTTGATCTGTGCACTCAGAATAATTATCTCAAATATCTTTTTCTGGTTTTGTAGTGTAATATTATAAATATATTTATAAAATATATATACATTAATTAACTCAATATCTTTTCTTGATTTTGTACACTTTATTCTTGTAATCTTATAAATATTGAATAAGATCAATCCACTAGTAACATATCTGAACAAAGAATTTGGCCATGAAATTTTATATTATATAATAATATTAAATTAATATATTTATAAATTTCATTTATTTATTACNAAGGCACCTCTAAACTCACCATCACCACATACAAAAACCCAACAAAAACAAGAACCTGAAACGATTTGAGTCGACCCAGTGAGTTAACACAGTCAAGCTTTGATCTTTTAGTCTTCATATCTCAAAAAGATCAAAACTTTGTACCCCTAATGCAAAATTACACTAGTTTAAAAAAGAACAAGTTTCTATGTGTATGTGTATGTGTATGTTGTAATAAGCCTTTGCTGAGGTGGGTTAGTACCTGGAGTTGATTCTCTGTACTTTCAATTTGAATTGGAAAAAAAGGACTATGAAAAAGTAACCCATCATCACCCTTTATTTTTCCAATTTTTGTGTATATATAAAATATTTAATATTTCAATTTTTATAATCATAATATTAAATCTTTGTATTTGTGACTGTGGGACCCGGATTTTGCAATAGACAGGAAAATATATTTTCATCATTTCTAAATGTACTCGAAATTTGATCTGTGCACTCAGAATAATTATCTCAAATATCTTTTTCTGGTTTTGTAGTGTAATATTATAAATATATTTATAAAATATATATACATTAATTCACTCAATATCTTTTCTTGATTTTGTACACTTTATTCTTGTAATCTTATAAATATTGAATAAGATCAATCCACTAGTAACATATCTGAACAAAGAATTTTGCCATGAAATTTTATATTATATAATAATATTAAATTAATATATTTATAAATTTCATTTATTTATTAATTTTATTAATATCAATTAAATTATTACACAATTAAATTTATAAGAAAAACTAATATAATGAAATTAAATTTATAAAATTATTTATTAATTATATTTTAATTATATTTTTATAATTCATATAAAAAATAGAGTAAAAACACAAAATTTGTCATATTTGAAATTAAACGTAAATATCAATTTATAAAATATAATGTACAAATTTTGTATATTATAGTTTGTCCTTGACAATCTTATACAAATATAATTATCAAATATTATTTTAATTACAAGGAAAAATTTAAAATTAAAACGTCACATATTTATACATTTTTCCTTGACAAACTTATTCATATCAAAAATTTGTTTATAATAATTAATTAAACACAATTTTTACATTCAATTTTAAAATAAATTAGTATATATAAATTATATTTTATACAAAATTAATGATATTTTTACAAATTCATATTTTTGATTATATGGTTTTAATAATATGTACTAATTAATTTCTTAACAACAAATTTACTTTTAAAATTATAATTTTGAAATTTGTTTTTAGTAAATATTAGATTCTAAATTTTATACCAAATGTAATATAAATATTTTAATTTAAATATTCTCAAACTATTTAATTCAATTAAAATATATTTAAAAAATAAAAAAAATTCGTGAGCTAGTAAGATTTTTTTTTATTTCAGTTCCCTAGATTAACCATAAAAGAGATTTTAACTGTATAATTTTAGTTGAATCATAAAAAAATATAGTCTTACAATTTTAATAAAATCTAATTTTGAAAAAGATATATTATATATACAACTCTATCACCAATAATTCTATTTTAATACAACTACTTATGAATAATATTATATATATTCAAATTATATGTTATATTTTCTATTTTAAGAATCATATTTATTCTATAATTTTTATTTAAAATATTTGTACTCACATTTAATTCAATTTTATCAACATTCAAACTCTTTTATTTATTAAAATTATGACTTATAATTAGATTTTATAAATATTAATATGTAAAAAATATTGTATAGAAAAATATATATATAAATTAATATATTAAATTAAAATTTTAAATTATATAAAATAATTAATAGAAAAACCGTGCGAGTATACAACAGTACAAAGGTTTCAATCAGCTGCTTTTCTCGTATATAAAATTATAAATTATGGTTACCAAGCTCATTCAAAGAAAGAAACATTAAAGATCCAAACTTTTTAATCTGACACTAGGGTATTAGTTTAAAATCATTGTAAAGAATCTCGGAGAAAAGGCCGTATATGTCACAATTTGGGGAGAAAATGTTCTAAATGGTACAACTCATAATAATGGCCCTAAATAGTACTCCAAAATGCTACATAGTGTGGCGTGCTGAAAAAGGGGTGAAAACGCTACTTCGTGTAGCGTTTTGCACTTATTTTATTTTTAAATTTTGTCAGGAAAAAACGCTACTTTATCTTGGGTTCTGAGCTCAAAACGCAACTTAAAGTAGCGTTTTGAGAAGATTTTTTTTTTCAAAACGCTACACGATGTAGCGTTTTGGAGTGCTATTTAGGGTCATTTTTTTTTATGTACCGTTTAGAACATTTTCTCCCCAAATTGTGACAGGGCCAACACCCAGAATCTTGTGTGTACATATTAGTATATGTATAGACACCTATTTCATATAAACAACCAAGAATTTATCCTTGTCCAATTTTCTGTTCTTCCCTTTTTTCATTTGTTTGAGTTCTTGTGCCTTTTGATTTGAAATTGGTTTCTTGCTTTACCTTTATCTCGCTTTTTAGTATTGGGTGAATTCGGTCTTGTAATATTATGCTTTTTGGCTAGTTTAGTTTCACACACACACACACTCACTCTAACAGAGATATGTCTTGTATGCAAGTATACATCAATATTTTCCTAATACAGATAACTGCTTTGTTTATTAAAGAGAGAAATAAAAAAGGTCAAATCTTTTTAATCTGAAATAAGGTTTTTGATCAAAATCATTGTATGTATGTGTGTGTAGAGAGAGACCTGCTTCATAATTGTAAAAAAGGATGTTATTTTGTAAATACATGTATTATAAATCTTTCTTATACATAAATTATTAAGATAGTTCCAAGAACACAAGATAAAAGATCAAAACTTTTCAATCTAATATAAGGGTTTAGATCAAAATCATTGTACAGAAATATGCGTGCATGTATGTATGTGTGGGTGTTCTTAAATGTATATTCCTATTTCATGATTGTAAAGATATGTAATACATTTTGATGAACTGAGTGTGGTGATGACTACCATGCATGTCCTTAACGTACCGCTTTCGTTTGTCCTTTAGAACCAAGATACAGCATTTTTAAGAATTGTATATGCAGGATAGATACATGATTGTAAAACTAATATNGAAACATGATATATTTTTATTTTTTCAAGTATTACATTTACTAAGATAACAGGAACAACAAAAGAAAAAAGATCAGGACTTTTTAATCTGAAATAAGGTTTTATATCAAAAGCAGGGTGCAAATCAAGTTTCATAATCTTTACCTCCAATATTTGGGGTGTGTATGTCCATGCTCGATAACCCGGTTAATGGAAATTGGGACCTTAATTTCACGTGCTAGTGTTTGGATGAGTAGTTCATTTAATTGGAATTGGAACTTATTCCATTAACCGGATAAATACTTTTGCACTTTCATAAGGCATACCATCCCATTTATCCCCATTCCCCATTAACAATCCAAACAGACCTGGAGTTTCAGTTTAACAATACAGACTAAATTAACGTATTTTAAGAAAGAATAAATGCAAGCAGAAACATAATTGAAACTAAATAATTTGTTGTATATATATATTCTCTGTAATCCATATAATTACCAAGATTTGAAAGGATTTAATTGATGTGTCACTATCTATGAACTTCTTAATTATTTAGCTCATGTCCATATGATTCGTTAAATTTTCCACTAAACAATGACATTATAGTGATGAGCTGGTCTTTTGTTCACATATTTGTAGCAATCATCAGATGAGTCAGGTTAATTTTTCTGGAGCTAGTATGCTTCTTAAAACATATTTTATTTTTATTTCTAGTTTTGGCCATAGTTGCTGCTTCTAGGGCCAAACATCTTTTCTTTATATATATAGTGCTTTCTTTCTTTGAATTAATGTTTCCTTTTAGCTCACTGTTCAATATTATGCATGACTCTTATTACGCGTGTTGGGAATGTTGAGAGACACTGTTAACTTAAAAGTCCAGTTCAGAAATTAATGTACAGTTTTGGTGGATGACATCTCTTTTGTAGGACTACTAAATCTTCATGCTGATATTAGCTTGGTTCTAGTAAATCACAGTGCCCACTAGTTTAATATTGTAAATGGAACATCTGATGTTACTTGCCTCTGATCCCTGTAAAGCTTTACTGTGCAGTTAGATGCTGGCATTGGAAAGTTGTTACTCCAGTCAGAAGACTTGAAAACGCCAGCATTGTTGTTTGTCATCTGCAGTACTGATGTTGTCAGCTATATATGACTGCTTAGTGATACGGTATGTGCATGAATACATTTTCATTAATAGCCTGTATGATTCCCTCAATTTTTTACTGTTGCCCAACTATAATTGTTTTATGTATGAACCCATTTTATCTTTGGAATCCTCTTGTACTGCTTTGTAAGGCTTACTGGTCTATGAATAGAAGATTTTGGGTGTAGCTAATTCCTTACATGTATGTTTTTTGAACTTTTTTAAGTTTTCATCTGCATGCTCTCTGAGGATAATATTTTTCAAGGAAGAACACCAACATTGAATGTCCTTATTGATGTGTGTTTATGCATCAAGACTTTTTATATCTTTGGTTCCTTATGAACTTAATGCGTGCCATTTGAACTTTTAAGTCCAATTGAAAACTAAAAAACTTTGTTTTTCATGTAAAATTAAAAAAAAAAATTAAAGTTTTTGAGAGTTTTTGAGATAGCTTTAAATGAAGGGTATGAAAACACTGTTTATGCTTATTCTGCTTTGCAAAGTGCTTATGGCAAGAGTGGGTATGGTGATGAAGCTATTCGGTTATTTGAGACTATTGAAAAATGGGCGATGAAGCCAAATTTGGTTACGTGTAATGCTTTGATTAATGCTTGAGGGAAAGGGGTGCTGATTTCAGGAGTGCTTCCGAAATTTTTGATGATATGGAGTGATTGGGTGCGCCGGATCGGATTACCTATAATTTCTTTACTTGTTGCTTGTAATGGTGGAAGGTTGTAGGATACTGCCAAGAAGTTTTTTAGTGAAATGATTAATATAGGGATTGATCAAGATATATACAGGTATTAACTAGACAGTTTCTTAATTCTCTTAGTGGTGATTCACAACTTGAATCAGAGCTTCAATGACCCAATTAATTTTCCCTTCTTTCTGTTAAAGTTTTGGTGCCTTTTGTTGTTAAAATTTTGAACTTTTGGTTGTTGTAAAGATGGGTCTCAAGAGCTTCTTAAATAGCAGACTTCGCCTTTCTAGAACAAAATTGGTAGAAATTTCCATGTTGCAGCTTCCCGCTTTCAATTTAAGGGGCAGGGGTATTGCCGGTTGAAGACTGTGAATGCAAGATTTGCTCAACTAAGAAAGGTTTTAATTGTGCTAGTAACACTTGCAGTTGGGTCGGGTGTGATGTATGTTCCCATTGGTGCCATACAGCCTGTGGCATTCAGAGTAAGCTGATAAGCCTGGTCCTAGCGTGAGAGGCTTGTGTCAGGGTTTTGGTTCTCTGCACTATTTTTCTCAAGGAAGCTGCGAGTTTTGGTCTTTTGCCTAGCTGAGATTGGGGAGACTCTTAGTAGAGAGTTTCGTCGTGGCGAATAGGATCTGAGTGAGTTTGAAATTGTGTACATGAAGGCGATAAAGCTTATGGCCAAGAGGGAGGTGTTATCCCCCTGGACTCGTGTAGAAGATAGATGCTGGGATTCAGTTTGATATTGATCATGAAGATGTGGTATTTGACTTCTCCGAGGAAGTAATGGCTAGATCCTCTTTCCATTTTGGGGGAGGTAGTTCTAATGGCTGGAATCCACTGTCGAGGAAAGCATTGAGGAGGTGGAGGTAGAGGGAGAAATTGAAAGTGTAGTTGAAGATAGGAAACATATGGTTAAACTATACACTAAACAAAAGATTAAGGGTTAAGTTGTACTACATTTTAGTTATACTTACTACTCTCTAATGCCGGAAAGTGAGATGTACTCTCCATTTTTCAGGCAAAAATTACTGAAATTATAGTTAACGTGTACAAGTTCAATACTTGGATGGTTGAACCGTATTTTTTTTAACTTTAATCGTTTAACTTTAATCGTTCATGTATATTATGGTCCATATTTGGATGGTTGGAGTGTTAATAACCCAATCTAATCTAGAGCAAATAAAACTGGAGAAAAGTTGAACACAAATCAATAGGTGCAATACATTCTTTAATAAGTAAGCTTCACTCATTTTAGGAAAACAAACTGTATTGTATTGAAATTTAAACAAATCTTTTAAAAGATTTAACCATCCAAATTTACAAACTAATTCTTGGAAGATAAATGCGAGTAGGTCGAGAGTGTAAGAGGAAGTAAGTAAATTGAGATGTAATCTGTTTCCGAGTTTAAAAAATATAGAGTGAAACTATTTTGCTACCTGGTTTGTAAAAGCATGTAACTATGCAAGTAGTTGTTAAATTATTAATTCATCCTTATATTTAAAATGTTATGATTGAGTTAGTAAGGGTATATTGGTAATTATAATTTTTTTAATTCCTACTTTTCACTTGTTTTCGTTTGCATTCCACTTTAAGAGTGAAAGTTTTGGAAAAAAGGTGTATGAAATTTACATTTCTCTCCCTTTCCTTTTTTTCATAAAGAAAACTCTGGGAAAATTTTATATTAATTTTAATTGTTTTCCTTCTTTTTTAAAACTCGAGATTAAACTGTTAAATAATCACTCAAAAACTTACTATGCAAATTCATACTCCCTTCATTCCTATTTAAATGTCTATTTTGACTTTTTAAAGTCAAATTGACTAATTTTTGACCGAAATTTTAAAATTACTCATTTATAATTTTAGAAAATTAAAAAAATGTATTTTAAAGTAGATTATATATAATTTTTAATAATTTAAAATTTTTCCAATTGCAAATTATTACTCCCTCCGTCCCACTTAAGTGTCTTATTTGACTTTTCAACGGTCAAATTTAACTAACTTTGACTAAAAATTAAAAAATATATATATTTATAATTTTGAAAATCTGAAAAGTAGATTTTAAAGAAAATTATATATATACTTTTTAATAATATATATTTTGTAATTTTTTTCAATTATATAGTATATGTAATTATTAGTCAAATTTTAAAAAATTTGACCATTAAAAAGTCAAATCAACCATTTGAAGTGGGCGAATGGAGTATTAAATTACAATTGAAGATGAATCAATTTGTCCGTCAAAAAACAAAGTGTACATGTAAATAGGGTGTAAAGAGTAATAATTAAGACTTATAAGCCTATAAAACAATAATTAAGAGTTATGGAAAGAAAAGTACAATGTCCGGGATTTATTATAGAACTAATTTACATAAATATGTATGTCAAGGGTGAGGTTAACATACGTCCGATAGGTAGAGTGTGAGTAAGCTCATGATGGGTTTCCTTGTTGGACATAAATATGTATGTCCTGGTGAATGAACTGCCAAATGTGTGAGTAAGCTCATGATGAGTTTCCTTGTTGGACATAAATATGTATGTCGTGGTGAATGAACTACCAAATGGGGTAATCTGGCTAATGTAAGAGAGGATGAGAAGTAAATCAGAAAACGAAATAGTCGTGGTGTGAATGAACACTGCCCTAAAGTTGAATTTGTTCCGTTACTTATACACGGCCTCTTAGCAATCAACCTCCAAGAATACACGACTTCTATTTCTTTGGTGTAGTACAAAGAAATAGATTGAAATTACCCTTGATCATTACTCATGAAATGTTTATATATCTGAGAAGGTAATTTTTGAGTTTTCTGCTCTAAAAAACCATGGAGGAGGTTTCTCTTTGTATTGGTATCCCTTTGTAACTCCCAACAAACAGAGAGTCAAATGTCACTAGTTTAAAATAAATAAGTTGAAAAAATAAAAGGTCTCAAAATAATAATTTATTTTTCTTTTGAAACAAACTAAAAAAAATGTAATAATAAAATATACAAATTCCAACATTCCCCCACATGTTTTAAAAGAAAAAACTTGAATTTTATAGGCAATGGATAATCAATTTTTAAGTACCAATGTCTTATGGACTTAAATTGATACCGATGAATACAAATATGTATACAACTATGTCTTATGGACTCGGCATAAATCTTTTTTCAGAAGAATATCACAGGAATTCAACAAATATCTCTCCATCTCTCTGGCGAAACACATTGTTCAGAGGAGGAGGATTATTTTGCAGATGATTACTTACCTCTTTTGCAGGATGATTCGGTGATTGTGTCAACAATTTGAGGGGCGTAACTGGCAGGAAAAATCACGATCGTTCCCAAACCGACCTAAAGTTGTGTATTTACACTATCGTATTTATATTTTTATTATTTTTCGAAAATATGATCACATTACTATTACTATTACTATTGTATTTGTGTTTATCATTTGGCTATACGAAGAAATAACACAAAACCAAAGTATCAAAAGTAATAAGTAAATAAAATACTATTTTTTACATTATTGATATACAATTTAATATTAGCTACTAATACATTTTATAAATAATATTAATATATATAAATTATTTAACTATCATAGTTTAAAAATGATCAAACATAAATTAATACTTTAATTCTTCAATTTCTACTCCCTCTGTCCCATTCAATTGTATACGTTTTTTTTCCACTGCCCAACACGCATTTTAAGGTAATTATAAAGTATAGTTTCACAACTTATTTTTAAAATTTTCTTTTTTTTATAAAAATTTAACAATCCTATTTTTATACAAAAAAAGAAAATTTTAAAAATAAGTTATGAATCTATGTTTAAAATGCACCTTAAAATGCGTGTCACGCCCCCGTCCCCCAATGTATACTACTCAATGGGGCGGAGGGAGTAATTTTTTTGGTGCACTTTTATATACATATATTTTCACATTATTTCATTTTTCTCATGTTATATTCATACATGAAATTTAAATTCACGATTTCATACTGTGCACTTTTTAATTAATTATGTATTTTAATTTTCAAGAGTGTACCTATTTCCTGATTTTGTATATATGTTCACGACGGCGTTGAAACAATTTTTTTCTTTGAAATTTGATATCTTGAACAAGTTATCCATTTTTATGATTAAAATAATGGATATCACCAAAAAAAAAACATTCGTATATGGACAATATTGTTCCAAAAGTTCACAACGTTGCAGGTCTACAGCTTGTTGTGGGTCCCGGTGAATATTAGTCAATACTGATAATGTCCTGTATTTATGCGATTTTGTTTCTTTCGACTATTTTCATTATATACAACTATAAAATAGAAATGGTGAACGATTGCAGCTGGACAAGTATACTCCTCAGGTAATTTGGTTCACGAGGTGTATCAGAAATCGGGTTAGGATGATATGAAAATAAAATTTTATTAATATAATGTATTTGGTTTAATTATGGAATTAAATTTCCTTAGTCCTTTCATCTTCAGGTCTATTTGCCTTGTCACTATGCAATATTTGTTCTGATTTACAAGGAAGGATATCGCCCTTGTCAATATTACGTTACGATTAATAATTTTATACTCAATTTGAGATATGTTTTATGTAAATAATATACACAATTTTTCCTCTGGGAATTATTGTTTCTTAAAATACAATTCTTACATGATATAATCTTTCGTGTCGTCTTTTAATTTTTTACGTGAGAATTCAGTGATTAACTTTAACTTTAGAAGTCCTAGATTTTATAAACAAATTTCATTTATAAGAAAAAACGTTAAAGTGAAGGCCTATTCCTCTCGGATCTTGAGATTAGTTTAGAGGCTTTTTGAAAAATGCAAAAAAAAATTGAAAAATATATATATTTAATTTTTTTTACAAAAATACGATTTGCAACTTGATCCAATTAAAATCAACCGGTAGTAATTTTTTTTTAAAATTATATTCAATTGCATTTGTTTATCCATTGTATATAAAATATTTTTTTGTTGTAAAACCATATTTTGTAAAAATTTAGATAGTAAAATTGTAAAAAAAAATAAAAAATAGTATTTTTTATAATTTTGTTAATTTATATTGTGAATTATGAATTATTAACGTTAATCAAGTAAAAGTAGTACGGACTAAATTATTTTTTATATTCCAAAATTCGTTTGTAAAAAATCTTAATAGTAAGAAGCTTCTTTCCATCCTTGGAAGAAGAAAAAACAGCAACCACATTGCTCTAACATAGAAGAGTCGGTACTTCCTCCGTCCCATATTTCTTGTCTCATTTTGACTTTTCAAAGTCAAATTAATCAATTTTGACCAACAAATTAAACATGTTATATAATAATATATATTTTTTAAAAAAATATTATAATAAAATTTAACTATTCTATTTCATGAATCAATTTATAAAGTCGTAAAATTATAAATAAATATTTTTAAATTGTTAATCAAAATTAAAAAAATTTGATTTTGAAAAGTCAAAATGAGACAAAAATTATGGGACGGACGGAGTATTATTTAAATTGACTTCACTCATTTACTACTCCTCTGTGCGGAGGAGAGTGGGTATTAGTCAATGGCATGCATTTTTAAACCAAGACAAAGACTCAAACAAACATTCACGAGCATTTAAAATGGTTATAGAAACAAAAACACCAAGAAGATGTGCAATGTCATAAGAAGCTCCGAAAGGAGATTAATATTAAAAGTCAGCGTGCAACACTGACCAAATGCTCATTAAGCATTATTAATCTGAAAAAACAATAGTTTTATAAGTAAAATTGACAGGCTTAGTTGAACAATGTAATTGTGCAATGACAAGGTAAGAGAAGAGATGAAGAGAGGTCAATGTAGGTAAAAAAACGTGTGGTAATTGTTTATTTGGTGAGCTATTTTTTTACCTTTATTAATTTCGTGGTAGGTAAAATGTTATGGACGATATACAAATCCGTCAACATTGGACGTATAAGACGAGTAAACGAGTAATAATTATATCTGACAGAAGAAATATGGTAATTAACAAAAATTGAGATTTTTTATCGAAAAAAGATCGCGTCGACATGATTGAATATTGCCGGAGCTTGGTGATTTGTATGAAATTGAGGGCTGAGATTGCTAGGTTTCAAAATAATTAGAGTTTTTGTTCTCTGACAACTGTGAACTCTAATAATTCTAACCCTCAACCTATTTATAGGCAAAATAGAGGATGAAGCCCCCGTAATTCTTGACAAAGCAGGGGTTCGTTAGAAAATTGAAACCCTAATTTCAGTTAAATTAGGTAACTGACAAGATGAACCTTCTTAGAAGAGGATCTTATATTTAAACTTGTTTGGATAAGTCAAAACACAGTATCCAACAATTGGTTTGATTACTTGTGTAGAAAAACATATACAACAATATCAAAGTTTGATTACTTGAGTGTTTATTTTACGAACACCAATTGGGAAAAGATTCTGCCGTTGGTTGGAAAGGGGACATCCCATTTGAAAATCCTTATCATCCGATTTTTCTTTTTTAAGAATTCATATAAGCGTATAGTACCAATTTATAATTTAGTAATGCAAATTAACATAGTCTCGTATAGGCTCCACCTAAGCATCATGGAATTATTGTTCTTCGAGGTATGACATTTTCAACCTTTGGTACATACGGAATGATGTTCATGTTGTTGTAGGGCGGGGAACCGGGCATAGACATCGTATAATCGAATCTTCGATGCGGATAATGTCAAAAAAAACCCCAAAATAATGTTCACAATGGGTGATTTTTTTTACGAATAAATAGCAGTGTTCATTAAATAGAACAGAATACAGTCGGGACAAATCCTCAACTAACGATACAACCAGGTTGGAAAACAAATAACATACTAAAAATAATTAGCTGATTTGTTTCCTGATCGTTTAACACACAAAATTTTAAAAAAATTTAAAACTAAAAACGAAATCGAAAACATCCCAAGCGATCCAAACTGCACCAACATCCCTGAAAGCAGCAACATCACAATTGACCTTATCATATAAAAATCATTGTTAGCACAGTGTTCAGAAACCCCAATTGCATAAACTGAGATTGGAGGAGCGACAACTCAGTTATCTACATGCCGGATACCAGCTAACATACCGAAAGTGGAAACCCCAAAGGATGAACAATTTTTGGTTGTGAAAGGCAAGCTCTTGCAATAATCATCACCGCCATTTCCAGATCCCACAAAAATATCAACAAAATCATTCTCAAAAAATCTATCACCGATTAAACCCAAACATAACAAAACACCACAAAAGGAGAAACAAACAAACACCCCAAAAGAAGAGACACAAAACACCCCAAAAATTGGGTTTTATTGAAGGGAAATCAACGAAAACGCAAAAAACTAAGGGATTGAGACTTTCTAGCGGAGAAAACTCACTGGAAGCCCCTCGGCTAGCTTGAGAAAAAACAAAGGAGAGGCGGCTTTTTAGAGATAGGGTTTTTAGGTTTTTGTAATTTTTATTATTATTTTAATTTAAAGAACCTATCAATTTAATACACTCGTCATTTAAATATAGTTTAATTATATTGATCTTTATATATTCTCCTTAAAAAATAATATTAGTCCAAATTAAATTATACTCAAATTTTATGGGTTAGGTTTGTTATTAAGGCTTCATTTGAGATTGTTGTTCAAAATTATTGTATTGTGAGAAAAAGTGTTGCTGACAAAAGTGCTCTAAGAAAATTTTGATGAATGCTTGGTAATTTTTTTATTTATGCGTATTTTGAGATTATAATATTTTTTTGTATTGGTTTGATGATAAAATTTATAGTTATTTATCGTAAAAGTTAAAAAACAACCTTTTTGTGAAAATATTGGGGGACCTGCTTTCTTTAACCACATTTTTTAGACCAAAACACTTTTATAGACCGCAGATTTCAGAGATAACCAAACATTTTTGTGAATGCTTTTCAGCAAAAATCTGCTATTGTCGTACAAACAATATTAAACGGACCTAGATTGAGTTAAAAATAGTCGAATTAGAAATTAACCCGCATGGAAGAAATAATTAGGTTATGGACAAATTTTTTGATTCCAATATGATCCGCATAATTTGTTTTAGTGATTTTTAAGAAAGAAAATAATATTAATAATATTAATAATATGTAATATAATAAATTATTAAATCAAGAATAATGTAATAATTAAAGTTTCATGTTAGTTTTTTTTATATTTTGCGTAAAAATAATGTAATTTCTTAATATTTATGATAATTTATTTTTTATTAAACAGAATGAGTGTTGCAGAAGGGGGGTTGGATGCAACTTAATAAATTTATCACCTTTTTGCTAACAACGAACAAAAGCAATGATATTAAGTTACAAGGCAAATAACAAGCAAGCTAAAGACACACGGTGTTTTACTTCAAAAAATAATTTTATTAATTTTTGTTGTTACAACTGACTGAAAAATATTTCCAACTTCAATAGACACAATAACAGGAGATTACTAGTGTTTCTATGCTTGAGAAAAGTTAAGCTCAGTTGTATGTGTGTTGCTTATTTCGGGAAAGTGTTTGTGAGATGTGTGTATTTAAACTACAACACATATCTCACTTACAAGTACATTTTTCCTTATTTCATGAACAATACTCGAATTAGTAATCTAACTTTTTCTTCATAAGTCTTGTCTTCATTCCAAATGTAGATAAAGGTACTCTGTGAGGATTTGACATTCTTGACACCATGAGCACGCTTCACCTTTATGCTTGTTTTTTCTCAAGTTAAGGTTGTAGACTTGACAGACTAGGTAGAAATGTCAAGATCAATCTGTGAATGACTTTACCTAGTCTGTTACTTGAAACAGACTGTCAGCTTCTCTGAAAGTTACTGTCAACCTTTAGCTTCACTTTGGTGACAACATCTTTGTCACCGCATACTTTACTGTCAGGATCACCAGTCTTCTAAAATATGTTGTCGTCCAAAGGTACTGTCAACTATTCCGCCAAAAATGCTGTCGATCATCCCGCCAAACATGCTGTCAACTCTCTCCGTCAATGCTACNAGATGTTATCTCAACTAATAAAAATAGAAGTGTTTGTACAAAAAATGAAAGAAATTACAAGTACACTCCTATCTCAAGTTTATCTCCTCTAGAGTGAGCAAATCTTCAATTTTGACTTGAGCTGCATCACTACTTCTTCTCTGCTGTCATCCTTCCATACAGTCCCTCAAGAGCTTTCAGTTCCCTCTTCTCTTCTTCTGTCTTGGCATGATCAGCAACACAATCTAAGACTAGTTTCACTATTTTGTGATAAAGATTCCTCAACTCCTTGTAAGTATAGTAGTTCTCAGTTGGTCCTTTGGATATGCACAAGTACTTCATCCCAAACATATCATTGACAAATCTTTCCTTTGTAGAAGAGTAGATCTGCTTCACCCTGAGTTTTTCAATAGACTCATCCTCTTCTTCTCTGGACTCAATGATCTCCCAGACAATTTTTCTTAAATCCCTTTCGAACTCTAGGAATGAGCATGTGATCATTCTGAATATCTTCCTTAAGTTTTCATTATTGAGCACCCTGAAGTTGATAGCCTCCACTTCAATGCTATCAACAATGATTCTCAGGGGCTCAAACAGGACTAGTGAAACATAGGTAGGCTTTTTAGAGAATTGATCATTCAGAATTGCATGCTTCTGTCAATCTCAGCCTCCTTGATCATTTTAGAAATTTTCTCCACTTTCTTCTTTGCAACTTCAACCTCGTCTTCAAATTTCTTCCTTTTCTCCTTCTCCTTCTTCTTCTTAGAAACACATATCTCCAGTGCTTTATTCTTCAGATCAAAAACCTCAAAATTAGTGATATTGAGCAGTTGCTTCTTGATAAGCTCAATGATATGATGATCATTCACAGCCAAATTCTTTAATTCCTCAAATATGATTTCTTCAGCAGAACCACCAGTATTGTAGAAGACTATTCTATCAGGATTTCTGAGAAGACATTTCTGTGTCCTCTCATACTCAAACTTCTTCTCAATCTACCTCTTCTTCTTGGCTTGAATAATTCTCACAACATTTGACATATATTTGCACTCCTCATGATAATGATATCCCTCCAACTGTTTCACCAACTTTTCAAGTAGGTCCAGATTCTTGTCCTGTAGAGACTCTGAGCTCCAAAACTCCTTGATTCCATCTTCTCCCTCAAACATCACTCCATCTGAGTAGATAACTGTCACAGATTCTCCAACATCATTAAAATCCAAAGGATGAGGCTTGAATGAGTCCATCAAATCCATGAGCTTCTTTATCAATAGACTTCTCATCAACTGTGTCCTTATGTTTGATCCTTGAATTATGAGCAACATTTTTCTGACCAGAAAATAGTTCACTTCTTTCATCTCATAGCTCAACTTGCTCCATTTGAATACAAGAGAATTATCTTGTTTAGAGTATTCACCTCAGACCACTCAAACTTCACATTAACCAATGATTCTACTTTTGATTCTGCTATATTATTGATAGTTGGTATTCTAACATCCAGACAATCCTCATGTAGAATTTCAGACACAAGCTTCCACCCTTTTCTGCTAGGCCTCCTGCTAGAATGTGGCTTAGGTCTTTCTGCCCTTGCTTTCATGTACTTCTTTGAAAATGATACTTTCTTTGACAGTAACTTTTGAGAGGTTACTGTCAAGTCAAGTTTGATAGCAGGTTCTGTGACAGTATGTTTCTCCTTATTACTCCTGACAGCATCTTTTTCATCCATTTCAAAACCAAGTACTACTGTCTTCATCACTTTCCCTTCAATACCATCTCTATACTCCTTCTCATTCTTCTCCTCATTTATCTTCACCTTATTACCAGCTCCAGATGATCCTTCACCAGTATTGTGTTGGCTAGAACTACCTGCACCTCCATCAGGCTTTTCTCTATCATCTCCATCCCTCTTCTCCTGAGTTTTCTTATCACTCTTCTTCAGTCTCAACTCTTCAAGTCTCCTTAATTCTTCTTCCAACACTCTCAACACTTCATCCCTTTCTTCATTTCTTAAAATCTGCTTGAAATAGTCAAAAGCTTCTCTTAAAGACCTTAGCCTATACATGCTCACCCTCTCCAAGTTCATAGATCTGTATTTTCCATCTGTGGAGCTACTAAATTTGATTCCCAAGGGATCCTGAGTTACTTCTGGAAGCTTCTCAACTATCAGCTTCTGCAAAGTTCTTTTTAGATTTTCATTGAGCCATGACTTATCTATTTTGATTTTGAGTTTGATTGCTTCTATAACTGTAATTCCCTGCCTACTCAGATAAGCCATGCTTACATACCAACTAAAACCTCCTTCAGTTCTGACAGAGATTACCCATTTGTTGCTTTTAGACACCATTATAGCTGCTCCCACTATTGATTGTCTCATTGAATCAGAGAACTTCTTGGGGTCTCTATTAGAAGAGGCTCTTAGATCATTAATTCTATTGTTGAACTTTGCATCTTCAAAAATTCTACTATTTTCATTGTCATCCACCATCAGGATTGCAGCTTGTTCATCATCAAAATCTTCTCTTTCTTCTATTATAAAATCATCACCTTCATTTTGAAAGAGCTTCTCCTTCCCTTTTCCAGCTACATTAACCACTGAGTCTTTCTTCACAACTCCCTCCTTTATCACTACACCTTTCTCTTTTGGTCTCTCTACCTTATTACCACCAAGCTTTGTAGCAATCTCAGTAGCCATACTAGACAACAATGCTAGTTGACTCTCCCCCTGAGATGCGCTTGAGTTGTCTCCTTGTCACTCCTTTCTGCATCTTCAAACACTTCAGCCTCGGCCTTATCACTTTTCTCCCCCTTAGTTGAGGTAGCAACTGCAAGGATTGAAAACTTAGCATTAAACTCCTAAAGCTTGTCAAAGATGGCCTTGAACCCTGCATTCATTGTCTGCTCCAAACTAGTCATTCAGTTCACCAGTTTCACTTGATTTCTGCCCACTGTGTCCAGATTCTTTGACAATTTGGTGACTTTGTGTGAAAGGGATTTCAACCTTTCATCAGCTTGTTTAGAGGATTTGGATGTTGTGGTGGTTCTCATACTCTCTGGTTTTTTCTGAGTGATCTTATCACTCCTCACCAACTCACTCTACAGGCCTAATGCCTTTGATTTTTGGGCTCTCACATCTTGTTTTTTATTTTGGCCTTGCTCAGGGCCCTCTCCTTTTGCGTGGAATTTTCTCAGCCCCTCATTTTTATGCTCACATCTCTTTTCTTTTATCTCTCTTTTTCTTTTCATACCCTCACTCATCCTAGGTGCAAGATAATGAGCAGGTACATCTTGCACAAGAGTTATAGATTTTACTTTGAGTAAGGAAGAGATAAGTGCAGAGTCATCATCACTGTTTTGGTGAAAGGAGGTATCCATTGAGGAGTTACTTTCTGGATTTGAAGTGTTGACAACATCTTTGGCAAATTTTGTTGAGAAGTTACTATCATGAGGATTGACAATAACTTTGTCATTAACAGCTACAGGGGCTGTGACAACAATCTCTTCTACCCTTTGAGTAGAAGGTTCTTGTGGATTACTATGATCAGTTTCATCCAACTGTTGAAATAGTGCACCAACATTTTGATCTTCAATGTTAGCAAAGTGTGATGCACTATAGTTGAATGAACTGTGTTCCACATGTTCTAGCCCTATTGTGTGAATATCTTCAAGTGTGGGCTCAGGTTGAGTGAGTTCAACCTGTTGTGCAGACTCTTTACAGGGTGCCATGGGAGACTGACCAAGTTCAATAGATGCCTCCTTTTGAAAGGGGACATCTAGAGGTGTGTTTTTGTCCCTTTTAAGAGATGTGCCCTTTTGAGAGACACACCCTGCTGACAGAGGTTGATACCCTTGCCTTCTTCCTCCTAGGCTCACCAGGGCCCTCTGTGGGTTCTGTGATCTGACTACTATCCTAGGTTGAGTGGTTCTCATCCTTTTAGAGACCTGGTCCTTTTGAGAGGAACCAGATCCTTGGTTTATAGACTTGGTGACTCTAGAAGGCCGGACTCCTTCAAAAGGTTTAGAGTGTGGGTTAGGAATGGAGAGGTCAACACCATTCTCATCACTCAAGGAAAATACATGTTAGTCCCCAACAATTTTTAAATTTAAACTTTTTATTGTTTTACTAGGATGGTTCCCTTCACCCCTTGTAGCAAGACTCATATTGCTTCCATCTTTCGTAGGTAGTTTGAATACAGGGTATCTCAGGTATCCCATTGGCTGGAGTTACCTAAATGTCAAGTTTGTGAGCTATTTTTGGAGGACTCTCTAGAAGTTACTTAGGAATAGTCTAAAGTTTTCTCCCACGTATCATCCAGAGTCTGAGGTTATTAACAGGAGTCTAGGTGATTTGAGAACATATGTTTAGTTGGGTTTGGCTTTAACTTAGTTTGCCTATAATATTCCGGGAATTAGTCTACGTGATCCGGTTATTTCAAGCCTTATATTGGTCATCAGCCTAGGATACCCATGGATTTGGTTCCTCTTCTACTTAGATATAGGTCGGCCTGCACGTCACATACATGGGTTACATGTTGGGATACAACGTAAAACTTACTTATGCAATAAAAATGATAAGTGTGCTGTAGAGTGACGGCTTTCTAGAATTTTGATTGACTTTCATATCTCGACTCTATAAGGAAAGTTTGGTTAAAAATTTAAATACTAATACTTTTGTTTTGTTTAGATATATGGTCCTATGGAGTTTATAAATTGTGATTGGTTGACCATATAGTGGAGTTAAGTTAGATATCTCTAGTTAAAAAAAAATTAATGGGGAAAGTTTTTACTCTCTTGTGATTAGTATATAATCAATTGGTGAATCGTGTTTGCTCTAGAATAATTTCTAATAAAGGAATAAGCGTAAGAGAAAGCTTGTTGTACCTTGAGTTGTAATGGACTACTGATACCACATAATGACTAACGATCATTAGATGTTAAAGTAGATAAGATGAGAGCTGTTGGATTTAATATGAAAGAATATTTTCTGTTTTAAGATATATTGTTTTCTTTCGAACCTCATCAACAACATATTCAAAATAAATATATTTATATTAGCACCGAAGAAACAAACAAATGTCTAGGTTTCGAATTTTATCTGTCACATAATAAAATATTAAATCTATATTAACTCTAAATATACTAACAATTAAATACGTCAACTAGATATAAACGTATACTTACATTATTAACATTAAAATCCCCCCAGATATATATATATATATATATATATATATATATATATATATATATGTGTGTGTGTGTGTGTGTGTGTGTGTGCGTGTGTGCGCAAATTTGGAACGAAGTATACATTTATGCATATTTGCATCTAATTAGGCAACTCCTTTGGAGGGAATTTTTTTTTTTTTTTTTTGCATTTGGTTTCAAATTGTAGTAATGCAACCAAATTTATCAATGCATTGGACTTGCTCTTACAAGGAGACCGTGAAAGATTAAATCAAAAAATTATAATTAGGATGCATATATATCGGGTTAAATATCAAACTGGTCATTGAAGTGGAGGCCGAATAACACTTTCATCATTGATCTTAACAAGAGATCATTAAAATTATTTAAGTTTTCATAAATATCATATTGATAACCCTAATTTCGTGTTCGAGTATTGATAATGATATTTTTTCAAGTTCTATACTTTTATTTTACATGCTATTATAATTAAATGAAAACTTAGAAATTCTAGTATTTTGGGAATATTTTTAAAATTTATGAAATTATTTTACTATTTTTTTATTGTAGACCTTTTCCGTTGATTCATTATTGGAAAACTAAAACATGACACCTATCATATGGGGTTAGTTTCAGATCCAGTTTGGTATCCCAATCTTTCTTTAATTTGTTAATTGGAATAGAAAATTGCGGTCAAGTGCCACAATTCTTAATACTCACTTTAAATTTTAATTGAAGCGGAAATCTGTTGATTTTGTGGGATTTTGGCACTTTAAGCTACAGGACAAGATGGTAAATTTGTATTTGAATAAATTTATTATATTAAAAAATTGGGAAATTCACTATGGTACCATTGTGAAATTGGTTTTTACCATTATGTTTTTTTACTTTCATGGTACCCTCGAATTTATGGATTGTTATTCACGGTACCCTTCTCTTAGGCAAATGTTAAAAAATATCTATAAACCTACGATATTGGTACCAAAATGATGTTTAACAATAGTTTTCACCATATTAAACAATGTATAATAAGATATTAATAATATTAACTCAAATAAATATATTCATAAGGCTAAATTATTTTATTATATTAAAATATTTAATATACACAGTTACACGCACATATATTTTATTATTGTATACATCATTACCACCGCCACACCTCCGCAGCATTACCACCACCCACAGCCGTGGCACCACCACACTGTGACTAGCACCCCACCACTACCCTTAGAATCACCAAAATTTAAATCAAACAAGAATCACTGAATTTAACTACACCATCACCACCACCACCACCTACGAGACCTGAAATCAAGCCCAGATCACCAAAAATTTCTGTGTGAATCACCAAATGTTTTGAATGCACATGAATAAAAGAAAAAAGAATATTTGAGCAGATATCTTTTGTCTTCTCCCCTCTGGCAATGCTTCTACTATTTCTCCCTATCGAATTGTTCCTATATTGATGCTTCCTTTACTTGTATAAACGCCATCGTCAAGGACGGTGGTCCTTTACTTGTATATTGAGGGGACCCCGTATACATACGGATACCACTTATTAAAACATGCATTTGTCATTTGGCTATAATTTGGCCAAATGATTATGATTTTGGGATCCATTATGATATTACATGTATTACATGTGTGGCCAGTGATCTTATCAAGATATATACATTTACCCTTTAGAATTATAAAAAAAGGGAGGATATGTGATTATGTGCAAGTCTTGTAAGAAAATCTGCATGATATTTCAACTCCTGTCTCGTTATTTTTATTGTTCTCTCCTGACATGCAGTTGGTGTCCTAATTAATTCAGTAATCATTTTTTTAATTCCTCAATGTGCCTATTCATGTTATAGGTACCTATTCACAGTCTTGAAGAAAAGGTGGTAGCGCTGTATTTTTACGAAGAAGGTTTTCGTGGTAGCAACGAAGACATTATAGCTGTTTATGAAGAGTTGGCAGGAACTGGGGAGAATTTTGAGGTGGTTCTCATTTACCTGACTGACGCACGAACTCATCATTGTACAAATGAAGAGGCATTTTGGAAAGCATTTAAGACCATGCCTTGGTTGTCGTTGCCGTATAATGATCCGACTAACCAGAAGTTGAAGCGAATTTTTGAGTATTATGACGATGCAAACGATCACTTCGAAGAACGTCCAAAAATTGTAATTTTTGGACCTCACGGAGAATTCATCGAACCGTTTGGCAACTGGATCATGGGGGAATTTCCAGTCTACCCGTTCACCTGTGAGAATGTTGCCAAGTTTGAGACCGAGAGAGTTCAGGATTTAAAGATGGAGATGCTATGGGATGCAGACATGATATTCAAAAGAATAGATGGGTCACAAGTGAGTTCTTTTGATGTTTGTTGCATGTTTAAACTCCTTCAGTTCTTTATGATTGTTCATAAATGAGATCTTTTTGGAATGTCGATAATATATAATGTGACGTGCAGATTTTCATAAATATTATTTTGATTCCAACAAAAAAAAATTATTGCTCCGTTCCTAATGAATGAAATTAGTTGCGAGTGTTATGAAATTTGTAAAATTTTCCGAGAAAATATTTATATTTTCATTTTTCTTACATACACTGCTAAAAAACTAGAGATTGATCCCACCTACCTAATTGTAGCAATTTCCAACCACTTAAATTCTCTTGTTAATTAGTCATCTCCACTCTATTTACAGATGACATTCTGTCAACTTACTGGGAAGAGAGTCATACTTTTTTTTGAAATGGAATGGGGCAATGAGAAAGAGCAGTACTTCCTAGTGAAGTTAAAAGAAAGGTATTTGGAGTTGAAGGGTACACATGACGAGTTTGAAGTGATCCATATTTTGGAGAAAGAAATGGACCCTATGCTACCAATTCAAGATTTGCCGTGGTTGGTGACACTTGCAAGCGAGTTGTTGCCTGACAGTTTTAATTTCTACGAAAGCTGTGGTTATGATCATCGTTTATATAGCCGGTCTGCACTTCTTGCATTCGACCGAGATGGCAAACTAGTAAGAAGAACTACATTCCCTGCGTTTGAGAATGCAGATTTTCCGTTTTATGCTGGTAGTATGTTGGAGGAGGCCTTGTCTCAGTTAATCGATTTGTATGGGTGGGATTATTGGGACTTCTACCCAAATGGGGGGCGCATCTACACTTTACACAAAAAATTGCAGCCCAGGTGCAATTCAGGTGATGGATATTGTGTTTGGAGCTTCAATACTGAGGCCTTTAAATAGAAGGGAAG
>QRFB01002718.1:1338-36206 GCA_008931105.1 Oenanthe javanica | reverse complement strand
AGACAATTGTTGATTTTACAATAGAACCTGAGTATATTGATGCTTGTGAAGCAGCCAAGGAGGCTGTTTGGGCATGTACTTAGGAGATATCACCTAATTAATGAGATTAATGATCAAGGAGATATACATATATGTAAAGTGTATACTAATAATAATATTGCAGACCCATTGACTAAGGCTTTGTCACAGCAGAAGCACGAAAGTCACACTAGTTCCATGAGTATTTGATACTGGGGTAATTGGCTCTAGTGCAAGTGGGAGACNTTCATCCCATTTTAGCAGTCATTAAAAAACATACATATTAAGAAATCTTAATGATAATGTTAATTTGCATTATTGCCCTAATTATTAACTAGATAGTGATATAACTAGTATTGTGATGCCTGTTTTCATTCCATTAATTATATAAATTACTCTTATTCAATCTATAATCCTTTTCATCTACTAAAATTCCCTGCATTCCTATATAAACCCGTTGGAGCCAATTTTCGTCATGGACCAAATTTCAAGATTAGATTTATAATCGGGTATTCGTATAGAGCTATAAAATTAGGGATTTGAATATCCATGACAATTTTGGGGAGAAAATTAGGGTTTATAGAATTTGGGACTGGATGATAAAGACCGTATGCNATTATAATTGGATTATAATTAGAAAACTTATTCCTCTCTCTATATAATCTCTTTATGGGCTGATTTAATTGGAAGACACATATTTTTCTAAAACCCTAGCCGTTTTGAGAAAAGAGGAAGATAGAGAGAGAGAACTAGTTTTCGGGTGCTAGTACATATCAATCATTCATGAAAAGTGTTCGTGTGGATACCGTAGAGCGTATATCGCGAGAGCGGGATACGTGGTGATTAAAAAAAGCTTTGGACCTCCATTAATCTTCCATTGATGAACTGTTAAAGCTTTTTAAGGTATTTGTTTTTAATCCCCGAATTAAATATTTTGTTTTCGCATAGATCCTGCGAAGGGTTTCGATTTATATTACGTTTTATATTTATTTTTCTCATTTTTTCACTGCGTTTGTGCCTCGAAACCCTTCAGTTTGATGACCATACTGACCTCATCAAATTCAACAGTTGCTTTCTTAAAAATTGGTTCCTTAACAATTTTCAAAATGTGAGGATTTCCAAGGATTTCAACTTTCTTGCCTTTTGTTGAAGCAAATTTCTTCTTCTTGAGATTCTCATAATCAAAACCAACTCCAATCCTAGAGTTTTCCTTATTCTTCTCATGGAACTCTTGAACAACAGTGGCTGAGTTTTGATAAGATCTGATTTTCAATTCATTTTCAGAAATTTATTCTTTAAGAAATTTTTCAATTTGTTCAGAATAAACAACTTTGTTTTTTAGATACTCATTTTCCTGTTTCAAATTTTCCAGAGTTATCAGGGACAATTCTAGAGTCTCATTCCTAGCAGTCAGTTCATCATTAGCTTTTACTAACCTAACAATTTCCTCATAAGCAGCAGTTATACTGGTGTGAATGTTAAACATTTCAATGCTCAATTCTTCCACAGTTTTCTTATATTGAAAATTTAACATATCAAGAGAGATTAATGAAGGTACCTGAGAACTTGAGGATGAAGCTCCATCATGTGAGTTGGCCATGAGTGCTAGATTCCCATATTCCTCCTCCTCATCTTCATCTATATCATCCCAGCACTTTCCTTCAACAATATAAGCCTTTCATGTTTGCTTTTTGAGAAGAGCTTCATACTTGGCCTCCAATTCCAAGTAGTCTTTGTCCTTTTTGATTGCTTTAGGTTTTCTACATTCTGTTGCAAAGTGTCCAAACTCATTACAGTTATAGCATCTTATCTTAGATCTATTAACTGTTCCAGTTTTGTATCCTCCATTGTTGTTGCTTCTTGTTGGATTCTTTCCTTTGCTTGAAGACTTGAAGGTTGGTCTTGGTTTAAAACTTTTGTTTCTTTTGAACCTCAAATTTCCAAACTTCTTTGCCATGAAGGCCATGGTTTTGTTGTCCATGCCTTCAAGTTCTTCAATGGTGTAGAAGTCTTCTTCTCCTAAATCACTCTTGACAGAGTCCTTCTCTTCCTGTTCCTGCTCTTCAAACTTTTCAGATTTCAACTTCTTGCTTGTACCAGTCTTTTCAGTTGTGGATGGTTCCTTAGCAACCAAGGCATTTGAGACATTTGCCATTTTTCCTCTATTTGCTAAAATGGCCTTCTTTTGATAAAATTCCAGCTCATATGTCTTTAATATTCCATAGAGTGTCTCAAGTGGAAGCTTTGTTAAATCTCTTCCATCTCTTATTGTAGAGATTTTATGCTACAGGTGCTCTGGGAGAGTTACCAAAAACTTCATGTTTTTCTCCTTGTTTCATAGTATTTCCCATGAAGTTGAAGATCATTGATCAGTTTGTTGAATCTCTCAAATACTTCAGTCATGCCTTCATTTGGTTTTGACATAAATGCTTCATACTGAGAAACAATGATCTGTCTTTGATTTTCCCTTACCTCTTCAGTTCCTTCACACATAATTTCTATAGTCTCCCATATGTGTTTGACATATGTGCAATTGACAATATTATTGTACATGACAATGTCCAGTGACTCAATTAATATAAGCATCAAATTATTGTCAAGAGACATTTTTCCTTCTCTGTATCTGTGTACTGAGATGAGTCCTTAGGTATCCATGTTGCAGGAATAACTTCAGACCCACTAGTAGTTTTAGGAACTAGTGTTACTGGCATGAAATGACCATTCTTTAATATTTCTGGGTACATGGGGTTTGCAGCCTTTATGAACATTAGCATTTTCATCTTCCATATNATTCTTCTCATGGAACTCTTGAACAACAGTGGCTGAGTTTTGATAAGATCTGATTTTCAATTCATTTTCAGAAATTTATTCTTTAAGAAATTTTTCAATTTGTTCAGAACAAACAACTTTGTTTTTGAGATACTCATTTTCCTGTTTCAAGTTTTCCAGAGTTATCAGGGACAATTCTAGAGTCTCATTCCTAGCAGTCAGTTCATCAATATCTTTTACTAACCTAACAATTTCTTCATAAGCAGCAGTTNATGTATGTTTACAGCTTGAGCTCTGATACCACTTGTTAGGAATAATGAGTTCAAAAGTTTACAGAGGGGGGGTAAATGTATACTTCAACCTTTTTCTTTTCTTTTATGAATGCAATGAAGTTTGATGAACTGATTTACAACTTGAATCTTTGAACAAGTTAAGTGTTTATCAAAGTTTTTATCAAATCATGGAACAGTAAATAAACACAGATGTAACTTTCAATCTAATTGTATTAGAATTAATTTTTACTACAATCTANAGCTCCATCATGTGAGTTGGCCATGAGTGCCAGATTCCCATATTCCTCCTCTTCATCTTCATCTATATCATCCCAGCACTTTCCTTTAACAATATAAGCCTTTCATGTCTGCTTTTTGAGAAGAGCTTCATACTTGGCCTCCAATTCCAAGTAGTCTTTGTCCTTTTTGATTGCTTTAGGTTTTCTACATTCTGTTGCAAAGTGTCCAAGCTCATTACAGTTATAGCATCTTATCTTAGATCTATTAACTGTTCCAGTTTTGTATCCTCCATTGTTGTTGCTTCTTGTTGTATTCTTTCCTTTGGTTGAAGNTCAAATGTGGCTGTGCATAAAATATATAGACAACATGTCCTGTGCACATGCTCACATAAGACAATTTGGCTAAAAATATNACATTCTGTTGCAAAGTGTCCAAGCTCATTACAGTTATAGCATCTTATCTTAGATCTATTAACTGTTCCAGTTTTGTATCCTCCATTGTTGTTGCTTCTTGTTGTATTCTTTCCTTTGGTTGAAGACTTGAAGGTTGGTCTTGGTTTAAAACTTTTGTTTCTTTTGAACCTCAAATTTCCAAACTTCTTTGCCATGAAGGCCATGGTTTTGTTGTCCATGCCTTCAAGTTCCTCAATGGTGTAGAAGTCTTCTTCTCCTAAATCACTCTTGACAGAGTCCTTCTCTTCCTGTTCTTGCTCTTCAAACTCTTCAGATTTCAACTTCTTGCTTGTACCAGTCTTTTCAGTTGTGGATGGTTCCTTAGCAACCAAGGCATTTGAGACATTTGCCATTTTTCCTCTATTTGCTAAAATGGCTTTTTTTTGATAAAATTCCAGCTCATATGTCTTTAGTATTCCATAGAGTGTCTCAAGTGGAAGCTTTGTTAAATCTCTTCCATCTCTTATTGTAGAGATTTTATACTACAGGTTCTCTGTGAGAGTTACNAAACACAACTCAATCTCTCTCTCTCTCTCTCTCTCTGTGATGGCCGCCCCCCCGCTCCCCCCAGAATCAATCCCAACCGTCGATCTCCACCTCCTCTCCCAATCCGAACTCTACACTCTCTCCCTCTGTTCCTCCT
Organism: Oenanthe javanica; assembly: GCA_008931105.1. Classification (NCBI taxonomy): domain Eukaryota; kingdom Viridiplantae; phylum Streptophyta; class Magnoliopsida; order Apiales; family Apiaceae; genus Oenanthe; species Oenanthe javanica. The sequence goes on along the minus strand of QRFB01002718.1, from coordinate 31,812 downwards.
CCGCTTTCNCATAGTATTTCCCATGAAGTTGAAGATCATTGATCAGTTTGTTGAACCTCTCAAATACTTCAGTCATGCCTTCATTTAGTTTTGACATAAATGCTTCATACTGAGAAACAATGAGCTGTCTTTAATTTTCCCTTACCTCTTCAGTTCCTTCACACAGAATTTCTATAGTCTCCCATATGTGTTTGACAGATGTGCAATTGACAATATTATTGTACATGACAATGTCCAGTGACTCAATTAATATAAGCATCAAACTATTGTCAAGAGACATTTTTCCTTCTCTGTATCTGTGTACTGAGATGAGTCCTTAGGTATCCATGTTGCAGGAATAACTTCAGACCCACTAGTAGTTTTAGGAACTAGTGTTACTGGCATGAAATGACCATTCTTTAATATTTCTGGGTACATGGAGTTTGCAGCCTTTATGAACATCAGCATTTTCCTATTCCATATGTTGTAATTTTCTCTGTCAAAAGTAGGAATCTTTATACTGCTTAGCTTCTGAGAACTCATCTTGATCTTTAGTCTGTATGTATGTTTACAGCTTGAGCTCTGATACCACTTGTTAGGAATAATGAGTTCAAAAGTTTACAGGGGGGGGGTAAATGTATAGTTCAACCTTTTTCTTTTCTTTTATGAATGCAATGAAGTTTGATGAATTGATTTACAACTTGAATCTTTAAACAAGTTAAGTGTTTATCAAAGTTTTTATCAAATCATGGAACAGTAAATAAATACAGATATAACTTTCAATCTAATTGTATTAGAAAGAATTTTTACTACAATCTGAAATTCAAATTGAACTTCAGCTTCTTGTTCTTGGAAGATTACAATATAAATTCTAAGACTACTGTCAAATGTAACTGTGCATAAAATATATAGACAACATGTCCTGTGCACATGCTCACATAAGACAATTTGGCTAAAAATATAAATAGACAAGACATACTTTACATTTGACTAATATCTATTTCTAGCTAACACTGTTGTGACAGTCTGCTACATCCATCCTTATATCTTTTGTCACTTGTCTTGACTATCTTCCCAGCTTCATTGTAGACTTTTCTCTATCTTTACAGGCTTGACTTATCCTGCAAAAATAGAGCTGCAAATTATCTGTCTTGTTCTTCTGCAATTATCCTAGAAAATAGCTCCTTGGTGCAGTCGAGTACTCTGTTTAAATTGATTCGAGAAGTCATAGTGATTGACTTCTCGATTGAGTACTGACTGTGACTTCTCGATTGGTCCTTAAGTGATTGACTTCTCGAATGAATAGACTTCTCGATTATATGCTCTATTTAATGACCTCTCGATTGGTCTAGATTTCTCGAATGAACACTTGAAACTGTGACTTCTTGATTGACTCAGCTTTACTACTTCTCGAATGCTCCTTTTGCTAACTTCTCGAATTGTTTGTCTGGACTTCTCGAATGAGTAACATTTTACACTACTCGAATGGCTTCAATATTTTGACTTCTCGAATGACTAACTTCTCAATCGAATATTGAGCGAATGAGTGTGTCCTGAGACTTCTCGACCAGTTACATAGTTCTGACTTCTCGAATGGGTGACTTCTCGACTGAGTAATTGTCTTAGAAGAAATTTCAGGTTGCTTTCCTTATTTCTCCAAAAAGTCTTCTTTGTCTTGTTGCATGATTCAACTTGAATCTTCTAACATACTTTATTCTTGACTTTATTTACAACTTGAAATACAATCTGATTAGACTTCTATCCGCAATAATACATAGAGATATCTAAATCACTACCCTATTACAGAAGTACTAACTTTGTTATAGCAAGACAAATAATTACATAGACTATGCTTGATTTGGGTCCAACAAATCTAATATTCAATAATCCACTAATAAAAAATTTAAATATAATATATATAATTCTAAAATTGCTAATAAAATTTTTATTTTTGAATATTATCATTAACATATCAAGATTTAATATGTATATTATTAATTTGAAAATATTTTTATAGGTTTTAATTTAAATGGCATTACCAATATAATAAAATTTAATAATTTATAATATTATCCCTAATATATAAATAATTATAAATTACACAATTAAAAACATGAAAAAGTTAAGTAAAAAATATTAATATTAATACGAAATTAATAAATAAATTCTTACAAGTCAAAACCCATAATTTGTACGGGTTATAAGTGGAACACATGACGTTAGAGATCCAAACACAAAGTATTTAGTCTGTAACCCAAACACAAAATGTGCCCCTTATCCCTACCCTAACTACATGACCTTTGCGAGACTCTCTCTCGATATCTCTCTCCCCCTCGTCATTTTATAAGATATATACTAGTATCTCTCTCAAACACAACTCAATCTCTCTCTCTCTCTGTGATGGCCGCCCCCCCGCTCCCCCCAGAATCAATCCCAACCGTGGATCTCCACCTCCTCTCCCAATCCGAACTCTACACTCTCTCCCTCTGTTCCTCCTCCGCTTTCAACCCTCACCACCAAAACGACGTCGTTATCCCCAAAATCGATCGCACTGTTTTCAATGAATCCGCCGGTAGTCGCAAACAAACCTACTCTCGTCTCCGATTAGCCCCCGCCTCCTCCTCTTACGCTTCCATTTGTCGCCGCACTCCTCACCTTCGTATCCCTAAACCTTCCTCTATCGAAACCGATCCCGAACGCGCTGAGAATTCTAAGATTGTTTCCATGTTGAAAGCCTTGTTTTCGAAACAATCGAATCGAAACGGTGTCACTTTAGCTAGTATTGAACACTCTACTCTTATTCCTATTGTGCCTAGTTTGCCTCCTAGTTTGCCTGATCAAGCTGTCGCGATAGCTAATTCGAGTAATTTGGTGACTGTTGATGTGGTGGATGCGAGTAATTCGATCAGTTTCGGTGGTGGTGTGGTGGTGGATGTGAGTAATTCGTNTAATATTATCCCTAATATATAAATAATTATAAATTACACAATTAAAAACATGAAAAAGTTAAGTAAAAAATATTAATATTAATACGAAATTAATAAATAAATTCTTACAAGTCAAAACCCATAATTTGTACGGGTTATAAGTGGAACACATGACGTTAGAGATCCAAACACAAAGTATTTAGTCTGTAACCCAAACACAAAATGTGCCCCTTATCCCTACCCTAACTACATGACCTTTGCGAGACTCTCTCTCGATATCTCTCTCCCCCTCGTCATTTTATAAGATATATACTAGTATCTCTCTCAAACACAACTCAATCTCTCTCTCTCTCTCTCTCTCTCTGATGGCCGCCCCCCCGCTCCCCCCAGAATCAATCCCAACCGTGGATCTCCACCTCCTCTCCCAATCCGAACTCTACACTCTCTCCCTCTGTTCCTCCTCCGCTTTTAACCCTCACCACCAAAACGACGTCGTTATCCCCAAAATCGATCGCACTGTTTTCAATGAATCCGCCGGTAGTCGCAAACAAACCTACTCTCGTCTCCGATTAGCCCCCGCCTCCTCCTCTTACGCTTCCATTTGTCGCCGCACTCCTCACCTTCGTATCCCTAAACCTTCCTCTATCGAAACCGATCCCGAACGCGCTGAGAATTCTAAGATTGTTTCCATGTTGAAAGCCTTGTTTTCGAAACAATCGAATCGAAACGGTGTCACTTTAGCTAGTATTGAACACTCTACTCTTATTCCTATTGTGCCTAGTTTGCCTCCTAGTTTGCCTGATCAAGCTGTCGCGATAGCTAATTCGAGTAATTTGGTGACTGTTGATGTGGTGGATGCGAGTAATTCGATCAGTTTCGGTGGTGGTGTGGTGGTGGATGTGAGTAATTCGTTGAGTGTAGGTATGAAACGAAAGAGAGGTAGGCCGCGGAAAGATAGAGGTGTGGTTCCGGTGATACGAGATATTNCGGTGATACGGGATATATTTAAGTATGAGAAGAGGGAGGAGAATGTAGGGAATTATATGGTGGAGAATGTGAATGGGATTAAGCCAAAGAGAGGTAGAGGTAGGCCGAGGAAGTATGGGATTATGCCTATGCAGATGTCTATGTATCCGTCTGCTTCTACTTCTACAGCTATGGTAGTAGTTCCCGAGGAGATGGTTCCGGAGGAGAAGTATGAGGAAAAAGAGAAAGATAAGGATATTGTTGTTTATGAGAACAATGTTGAGAGTGATAAGGAGGTTTTGAATGCGAAAGGTGTGGTGGTGGATGTGGTTGCTTTAGCTGAGTTGGAGGATCCGTTTGGACCGGAGATTAAGCGGAGGACGGAGGGGATGTTGACCGATGCTGAGTTGTTAGGGTTTTTGGAGGGTTTGGGTGGTCGATGGGGGAGTCGGAGGAGGAAGAGAAAGGTTGTTGATGCTAGTTTGTTCGGGGATTATTTGCCAAAAGGGTGGAGTCTTTCTATATCTCTAAAGAGGAAAGAGAAACATGTTTGGTTGTTCTGTCGGCGCTATATAAGGTTCGAATCCATACATTGTTTATATCATTGTTAGATTTTTATGTTGATTGAATCTGCATATATATCTGATACTTAATACAAGACACTTTATTTAATGCGGTAAGGTTATAATTTTTTTTATGATATGCAGTTTGTTAGGAAAACAATGAACACATCAGGCTATAGAAGTAGACCTTGTACAAATAGGAGATGTAGCCTTTAATTTGCACGTCAGTAGTTTATAATGCATGCAGATTTATAACAATGAAAAATTCCATGTTATTATCAATCAATATGCCTAAAAATATATGCATAATATGCTGTTAGTAATGGGCTAATGGCTCTCAAAATGTTGAAGAAATTATGCTACCTAAACACCTAGGGTTTTAAACTCTTCTTTATTGGGTGAACTATGCAAACAATAAACTAGTATACAAGGATTATTTCTATGTGAAGTTTGAAAAGAATTAGAATAGGATACAAGGACATCAGAAGCTACGTAAGATAGAAAGGAACCTAAATATAGGATAAGAGTGTTAGTTACTGCTGTTGGATACTAATCTGAGGTTTGATTTACAATTTATCACTGTGTGATATTAAGTATATAATCTGGAGTAGATAACCACCTTAAACATTGCAATGATGGTTTAATAATGTCATATTTCTCTAGTTTTTGTTTAAATAGTTAATTTTCAATTTTATTTTGTATAATAAGTATCTTATCTTATTGCACCCTGTTATGTACAATCAAACATTTATATTCCTATGTAGGATGAACACTATTTTTTTGTTCGTTGATTGCATTCCCTTTTTTTGATGAGTTTACCCTGCAGTACTTGTTTTTCTAGGTCTTTCTAATTTGGTTAAATGTACTTTCTTTTCTATGTAGGATTTTTTTGTCTAGATCTTTTTATTTATTATGTTCCGGATTTTGACATATTTAAGTTATAAATAAGATGCTTTTCAGAGATTCATTGTTATGATTTTTAATGATACCATTTGAGCTTTTTTCTTTTTTTCTTGCATATTAAATGGCATGCTGTTGGTGGCAACTTTGTGTCATGAATGGTTGAGATTAGGTGACTTGCAATAATCCAAAACTCAGGAAATCCAAGACGTTGACTAATGAATATAATTTGGAATGTAATAATATATCCCTTACAAGCACCTTGTATATATAATTAATTATGCCAGAATCCCAACCTAAATTAAACAAATAATACATAAAAAGGGAATTATTATGCGAAACCAAATATGAGACAAATCCTAGAACAAGTAAATCATAAAAACAAAAAATCCTTTACAACTATATGTGTGGAACAAGGTAGGAAACTACAGTACCTAGTAAATCATTCCTACTTTGTACTTGCGTTAGTCTAGGTGCTCTTGCGATCAAATGAGTTAAAGCCTGAAGGGAATGTGGTTATCTGAAATTTAAAGTCTTGCACCTTGATGCTATTCTCACTGTGCATACGTAGTCCATCACTTAAATAAATTGGAACTTGGATTGAAAAATATGAAAGATAAATTACCCATGACATCTAGTAAGAGCTGGTGGATGAATTGCAAGAGCTAAGTACTACTTCAAGACCAACAACCAGAGGCCTTCAGAATATTTCATGGAAAGTGTACTTCTAACCAATTATAAGTTTGACCTTTAATGAATGAAGAAAATGAGTATAGAAATTTCGTGGACGCCCTTTGGCATTATGAGCTTACGACATAGTTTTCCTTCTAAGATCTAATGAAAATGACAAGCCTTGTTTTCTCCCTTGCTTTGCTGATGTGGTTATTATAAGATGTGGAATGACTATGTTTCTCTTTGAGTACCGGAGGGAGTACCGGAGGGATTAGAGAACAGAATTGAAAGATTAGAAGAATTTGGAGCCAGAATCCAACTTTACCAATAAGTTTTATCTTGCCACTTCACCTTAAAACATATCTCTTTCTTGATTATGAGATTATATATACAACTTCCAGTTTTTCGAGCCACATGAACAAAATAACACTATTGATGTGAAATGAATTAAAACAAGGCAAAATATAATTTGTCCATTAACCAGTTGTACTATATAATGTTTTCACATTTTCGTGCCACATGAAGGAACACATTTTAAGTGGTGAAATGAATTTAATAATCTGCGTCACTAGTGGATCCTGGCGCGGATATGTGTGTTGATTAACCGTAGAAAACACACTAGTCCTTAAAAGATCCAACTGTGGAAGAACCACTTAGATATTCAATTGTGGAAAGAAAGTTTTATGGATCACAACCATAACAAGAGAAACAAATTTTAATTTAATTAACAATGATTTGAATCCTTAATCCTGTTAGGACTGGAGTACAAGTCCAGCAGTAATAACTAGTAGTAGTGGTATTAGAGTTTCAATGTTAGTTTGTAGTTGAGTCTATATATAGTAGTTCTGGATGTAATTTTTATTATGCATTATGAAATATCAGAAAATGAAACTTGGTTCCACCAACTAATCCCTCCCCTTTCTCTACTGTTTCTCTCTCTAGAAACTTCTATCTTCTTCTCCAAGCTCTCTAAAACTCTCTTTTTTAACAAGTTATCTCTGATATCTCTCTCTATCTCTATTCTTAGTCTAATTCTACTATTAGGATTATTAGGAATCTTCTAGTCATTTTGGAGAATTATGAATATTCTAATTTTGTGATAATAACGTCATGCATCATAAAAAGTTGTCCTATAATTTATTATGGCATAGCCGCATAGATTAGTTTATAGGAATGTAGATAAAGATAGTGATTAGTTTACCTCTGGTTAGAAATTTATTTATCTTCTAGGTATATATGCAAGTAGATTATAAGAAATATCCTTGTATTATGTGGTAATGGAGTCGTAAAAGGAGTTGTTTCTTAATTTAATTATTATGACAAATTAGTATTTGATAGCAGATATAGTTAATGAAGTTATTATATAATATATTAGGAATTCATTTAGTTTCCGAGTCAGGATTTCTATATAAAGTCTTGCAATATTCAGCCCTAGTTGGATCTGGATTATGAATTGATTTGACAAATCATGTGTTCTTTTTGTGAGAAATGGCCTCAGTATTGATATCTAGATGTGTATTGATGATAGAATCTATTAAATTTTAAAAGGAGTATGTAATTTGTATTCATTTACAAAATCATGTGATTTGAATAATATGTTTAATCTTTGCTAGATCTGAATTTCAATATCTCTTTTAATAAATAAATAAATTATGGCGTATCCTCGTACATGTATCCAAAATGAGGACAGTACAAAATAACTATGTTGTTATTTCTTTTACGCAGTAAAAGTTCTTCGTTTTTTTTATCACCCCTTCCCCTGTTTCATATCTACAGTAGTATTTCCTGTTGTCGTTGACTTATAGTTTTATCATGCACTGGTTGATATGCAGTCCCAGTGGGCAGCAGTTTATATCATGCAAAGAAATCTCTTCGTACTTGTTGTCCATCTCTGGGTTGCAAGACAGTAAACAGTTAGATTCTTCTCAAGGGGCATGTAAAATGGACGCTCAGAATGTAAGTTTATGTTTTATATGAATAGTCGTTTCGTTTAAAATTGGATATGTACAGTTTTTGCTCACGAAAATTCTACAGTCTGCAGGTCTCGCTGTTCTTGTGAACAACACAAAAGATGACAGCCAATTTGGGAACCACTTGATCAGTGAAGTGGCGGGTGCAAAAGAATCTACTCTTGAACATGTACAATATAATGTTGGCTCTTCATCAGTAGCTGAAATCCCTAACAAGGATCCTTTAGCTGAAGCAACTATTTTGGTAGAGAAAGGTATCAATCCAGAAACAGTTGATACAAATGGTAATGATAAACTAGATTCTGTCATCGATAACAGTAAACCTGAGGCTAGTTTGACGGTGGAAACATCTTCTGATAAGCTTAGTTATGATCAGCAGCACGAAGCTTATGGCAATCCAGACATGCAGGCAAGAAAAATAGTAATAGATAAAGTAGAAATTAGTGATAAGCAGAGTAAGGATTGTCCTTCAAGTAGTTATAAAGTGGATAATGTAGCTAATCTTGCTGACAAACGTTCCTTAGAATCAAATTCATGTTTAGGTTCCGAAGCAACCTTGACTAGTAATGGCAATGATGACATTCCACAAACTTCAGATAGAAGGAACGCAGTGCAGTGTGTTTCAGATGCGATAAACACATATTCTGTTGAGCAAGAAAATGGTTTGCAANGATGACCAAACTAGTGTTCGCCTTGCAAGTGATGTTATTGGAGATTCTGCAGTTGCTGAGGAGTCTATTAGGGAAGTAGTTATTGGGAATCCTTTCTTCACTGAGAATATGTCTTCTACTAGCACAGCTAATGATCTAAAACTTGATTCAAGGAAGTTTGCAAGAGTGGAGTCGGTATCCAGATCCAACAACAATCATGATGCAGCAAATAAGCATCGTGACACTGCAGTCAAGCAGGATTTCATTTTTGAAGGCACTGCTGTTTTTCCATCTAGAAATGAGCACTTCAGCAGTATTGATAATGTAAGATATGAAAGCTTGAATTCCGATTTGGCTAAGTCTGAGCAGAAGATATGTTCTGGTAGCAATGTACGTGTTCCATCTGGTGATGAAGAAATCTGTATTGACAACAGTGTAAAAAGTGTTTCAACTTTCTCAGTAATTCCTGATCATAATATGGTACTGAACTGTGGAAGCAATGAGCATAGCAGTTATGCTGAACCACGGACAGAGGTTGTGGATGTCCTTGAGGACGAAAGGAAATATGGAAACTTTACGGTATCGGCTTTGAGACAGAGAAACCAAGCTACCGTGGAAGTTGAACCTAGGCAAAGGGTTTCTTTGAGCAGTTTACTTTCTCTTTCTGGGCATGAGAAAGCTTGCAGTGCTGAAAATCTTGTAGATCTACTTCCTGGAAGACATGTAGATACTGCAGAATTTAATGATGTTGAAACTTCTCGGAATGATGAAGTAGTTTTTTCTTCTGGCAGAACTTACAATAATGTTGGTGCAGGTATGACAAGCAACAAGAAAAGAAGTCTTGAATTAAGTTCATTACTTTCATCTGGGAAAGGTGCAACATTTGGTGCTGAAGACAATGTTACTGGAGGTAATAATAGATCAGTGGAAGACTGCAGGCAACAATTCCCTGGGAGTGGTCTACTTACTGGGTCTTGTTTTGCAGAACATCCTAGTAATGTATATACAGTCGACCAGATTTATAATAGACCTGTGAACGAGCTTAAATTTGGTAATGGGCAGAACTCAGGTAATCATGATCTGGCTCTTGATTTCGGTGACCCTCATGCAGGATTGTTTGCTGATACTACTGATCTTGAGCATGAGAAGTACCCTGTAAATTGTTCTGCTATCCCAATCCGGATTGAACAAAACATTGATGCCCAAATAAATGTAAACAGGGTCAATGATAATTTTGTTGAGGAGCAAGGAATAAGTTCCTTCAGTGATTTATTTAGTTTATCTTGCAACGGGAAGCTTTGGGGTTCTGAACCTAACTTCAATCATGCTTACAACAGAAGATGGGAAGTTCCTGAAGTAAGTGAGGTTGGAACATCAAAAGGCAAAAAATATATGGTTGATTTCGGCAGTAATAATGCACAGCCTGGTGAGAATGTCATGCCTGGTGGTGGTATTTGGAGAGCTGGCGAAGATGCCTTTCAGAGTAGTATGGCTGATCTCTCAAACCCACCGGTTCAATCGCCTGCCTCTTTTTGCACCTTCGATATACTCTCAGATAAGGTATTTGCTTCAGATGCTAGAGATAAAGCTGCTCTAATTTGAAAATTGTGTGGTGTTACATTTTTTTCCCAGTCCTTTTTTTATTGTTTTCCCCAATTCTTTAGCAGAGAGTAATGAAGCATAAATTTTTATGTTAGATCTTTTTGCTTTGATAATTTACATAAGCTGGAATTATTTCATGTACAGGCTGATGATGGTCTCTATAGAATTGGTGAAAAGTATGATAGAGGTTCATGTTTTGAAGAATTAGGATCAGGTAGAACTGAACCTGTAGAATTTAGTTTCCTGACTGCACCAAACTCGACTTCTTTTCAAGGGGTTCCGGACAAAAATCCATATGGTGCAGGAATGGAACAACCATTTGGTTCCTCATACTGGATTGGTAAGCATGACATGGTGCAGAATATTTCTTCCAGTCAAGTTACTACAGTGTGTGTCTGGTGCAGAAATGAGTTCCATCACGAGCCTGTTCACCCCGGAACACAAGCTGCAATAGGATCTATGTGTCCAACTTGCAGAAGTAGGATTTCAGAGCAGGTCAATGCGTTGTAGTACGACTCTTGTGATGAGTTTTTCTTCGAAGGCTAATGCTTTCTGCAGTAAGAAAATTAACCGAAACTTGGATCTCATATAGAAGGTAATTCTAAAAGTCAATGCTCATTTCTCGTTTTTTTACCTTTAGTAATCTGAATGATGCTATATGGAGAGGGGAAAATTGAGAGGGGAAAATCAACTTGACCTTGGTAAAGTGTGATCTCTGTCTCCCCTTTCTAGAAATTTGAATTACTTATTGATAATGTTCGTCTCTTTCACACACCATTCCATACAAGATTAGTGCCCTCGTTAAGGTCATGAGACTACTTAAAAGGATATGGAGCAAATAGTCCTTGGTATTCTAAAATTATTTATTTCAATACCAACTGCTATATCAAATTTCTTTTCGAATGAGTAAATTTGTTCCAGAATGCTCCATTTTACTTGGTATTTACGTGTTCAGTTAGATTCAGATAAAATATCATAAATAATAAAATATTCTGTGAGTTAAAAATTCGATATGTTTTTTTTTGGCCAAGTTAAATGTATTAAAAATGCGATATGGTTGTTCATGGCTCTGGTTTGTGGTTGATTCAGGCAACAGAGAACGTGTACTTTAGTCTCGGTGCCTGTTCTTGTATACTTGGCTCACTCAAGAACGTGTACTTTAGTCTCGGTAGAAGTCTTGTTACATTGACTTAGGTTATTTTCAATTTTTTATTTATTTCTTTAGTGGTTGAAATGATGTAAAATTTGATGCAGTTTTGGCAGTGTATTGTGTGTGGTACATATTTTATGTTTGTACATTCTGCTTCTAATGACTTGAAAAGACAACAAAATTCTCTATGGGATTGCAATCATTAACACTGTGCTTCGAAGTTGTTAGTTGAAGAAGGGAAGAGTAGTGAAGAAATTTTTTCTTTAACATTAAAATGCTCTCAAAGTTTTTTTTGAAGATGAGAGAATTTTTTTTTAAATATGGAGGGAATTTTTTTAAAAAGTATGTAAGAGCTTCTTTTCTTCCTCAATTTTTTTTCTTCTCTACTCAAATAACTTTGTGAGCACAATTTGAAGAGAAGATTTAAATTTTTTTTTTTTCCGTTCTCCCCTCTTTTCCCTAATTTTAATTTGGGAACAAAGTGTAAATCTGACATATTTTTATGTGATTATGACAATATAGTGCAGCGATTTCAACAATATAATGTAGTGTTCCTTGCTTTTAAATGTATATATAGTTTTGTTCTTTGAAATTGATCCATAACATGCAACATCTATATCAGAATGAAGATAATGGCTTGTCAAAAGTCTCCCCCTCCCGCTTCCCCCTCTTAAAAAAATGAAAAAGAAACACTCCAGTTTTTCGTCTGTAAAGTTTCTTTTTAGTTAAACTCGTTGGATGTGTTTTTCATGTTAAAGAGACAACACGAGATATCACGAGTTTACCTTGCTTGTTTAATATCAACATTTTTGCTTGTATGACATTATTAAAATCCAGACCGTGAAATCAAATGTTTGGACTTATATTTTGCTTATATTTTAATATAATATAATTTACAATAAAAAAAATCATTTCATGAATAATTGTGCCAGTTTAGACAATGCCTGAAAATTTGATTTCACGGTATGGATTTTAATGATGTCATACAATATGATTTACAAGATTATGTCAAAAAAAGTTTATGATTTATATTGTAAAATTTTGTTTTTCGCGAGTATCGTCATGCGACTTAATCTCTTCCTCGGTTTAAAAAAAAAGGGCGCAATAATCCTCACGTATCTTAATCATAGTCATGCCCCCAATCCTAAAGAAATGGCGCAATAATCGAGCGAAGCTTCAAACAGTATTCTCAATTTTCTGATAAGGATAACATTCTCCATTTACACTCAGTAGAAAATGTATTCTCCTCTTACACTTATAAAAATTACACTCAGTAGAAAATATTATTCTTAGTTATGAAATGGACTTGGACTTGCCTGCTCGACAAAGAAGATGGAAGCTGATAGCCCATCACTTTACTTTTTGATATTTACGTTTAGATATAAGCATAGGATTAAATCAAAAATTTGAAAGAACATGAATGTTATTAATAGATAATCAAAATACATAAAATAGTGACACTATTAGAATATTTTCAACAGTATTAGCTAAACACATTAGTTATAAATAATTATATAAAATAAAGATTATTTAAAATTTGTTAGAGCATCTCTAAGATTTCATCCTGTTAGCTAAAAACCTAACATGATATTTTATTTTAGCTAATACTATTATTTTTATCTTTTTCAACCTTCTCACCCTATAGTTAAAAATTTAGATAACCGGTTTTATGTCTTCTATATTTAGCTAATATCCATAACTTTTTACATAAGGTGTAAAAGAGACACATCATCCTAACATCATCAATTACTTGCATTTTTAATATATAGCTAATCATTTTACATAATATCATTGGAGTAAATCTTTACATTGATTCAACAAATTTTACATAAAGAATATTTTATAATATTTTACCCAACCAATTTAGATAACTCCTGCTTGGAGATACTCTTAAACCTATAAGGATTGTGTTCCAATGATATTAATTATAATAAAAATTTAAATTTAAAATAATTTAAATTTATGGTAACAATTAAATGAAATAATAATAAAAGTTGAAAAATTTTGAGCATAAAATGATGTTGATGTATTTAGAGGATGGGTAGAGATTTAATAAATATAAAAGATTAAATTATAAATAACAGTTGTACACTCTTGGAGTGACAAATATTTTAATATATATATATGTATTTATATAAAATGTCATGTAAACTAATATAGCTAAGAAGAGCCATGGAGATACTCTTAGTATCTAAGTTAATTGAGATATAATTATAAAACAATGGGGTTGTTTAGAGAAATGTTTGGGTATCTAAATTATTTTTAAAAAATATTTAAAAAATATTAGAGATGACGACGGATGCTGTGATGCATCCACAAAAATGGTTGTAGCAAATTTAACATTAAAAAATCAATAAATGAGAGTCGATTCTCCTTCTTCTTTCTCTTTTCTCTTTCTCTTCATTTTTCTCGTCTCTTTGTCTTCCTCGCTCCCTTCTTTTCACTCTTATTTCCTCTGTGACCCCCTTCCCCGTCCCCTTCATATATATATATGTTCCCCGAGAGAAGGCTAGAACCCCCAGAGTTCAATTAAGGTGAGAGATCAGAATGGGTTGGGAGCTTCAAAAGAAAAAAAAATATATTTCATCACATACTTTCTAATAAAATTTATTTTGATAAATTATAATATATAATATTAATTTTATATTATATTTTAAATATTAATTTAAATTAACATTTATTTATAATGTAAATAAAATAAATTTATTATAATAGATTGATATTATAATTTAAAAATTTTAAATTAATAAAATGGATTAAAGTTGAAAATCAGATGACCGTTTGATAAATTTTTTTGATTTGAACATATTTTGAGATATAATATATAAAAATAATATTTTTGGAGAGGTTTGATGATAAAAATTGTAGCTATTTCGTGCAAAAATTGAAAATAGTTTTTTCCAAAATCATAGAGGGACATGCTTTCTCTAACACAAGCTTTTAAACCAAAAACGCTTTTCCAGACAACAACTTTTGAAATTTATTAAACACCTTTCTGATAGCTTTTCAGCAAAAAGCTGTTGTAGCTGTCTGTAACAGTAATACTAAACGGGGCCTAAGTACTGTTTGCTTTAAAATAATACTAACAAATTGATACTACATACAATGGATGAAAGTCCATGCCACAAGCCGGCCCGGTCCTAGAGATGTTGGATGGTCGTGACGAAATTTTGAAATGGTGTCATTTTTATTTAAAATTCTAAAAATAAATTTAAATATATATATATAATACATGTATAAAAAAAATTTGGTGCCCTTATCATGATGGTGTCTAGGTAGTTGTCGCCTCAACCATAGGCCGGTCCTGACCACAAAGTATCTTCAACTCTTCATAAATATGGAAATAAAAAAGGCAACACCAGTCTCTCAAATATTTGAAAAAAAATGTAAGCTCTTATCGTAAATTAAAACAAAAAGATAACTAAAATTAAAAAGGAACATAATGAGATTTATTATTAATCATTCATATGTGATGATACAAAACTTTTGTGTGATTAAGACTGACTTTTCTGACTCTAAGATTTTGTTATGATCAGGAGGACAAACAGGTACAAAACATTGATGAATAATGCATCCACAAATATGGTTTTGGTTATTGGATGATGAGAATGGAGGTCAGGTTCACATATATATACAATCCAAGATATTAAATGTTAGTATCCAAGTTATATCTTCTTCTTCTATCTTCAGAAAATCTAATCTGAATCAGTCTTTAAGGATGTCTGATCTAGATCTTTCAAGAATTTGACAAATTTGGTAATTGTAATAAATATTAGTATCCAAGGAAATCTTTACTAGTGCAAATTTTTGATTTTTGTTCTTATTCATTCGAGTAGATTGTCCCAAAAAATTTATATGTAGATAGACATAGTATAGTTGTCATGGTATATGTGTGTGTATGTAGCATAGAAAAATAGAAAAATAGGAGAAGCATCATGTGAGAGAATAAAACAAACAAAAAAATAGGATATAGCCAAAACGACGTAGTATTTTTTAAATATTTTAGATATCTTACATAAAATAAATTTTAAGTTTCCTATTCTGCTTAAACCAAATGGTTAGATGTTAAAATCATCACTATCATTGACCCAACAACTTACAGACCAAATGACAACACAATTCTCTCAAACATTCAAACGAGGCTATAAACAAAAATTATAAGCTCATGTTCTAAAATAAAACTCAGAGGAAACTAAAATTTAGAAGGAACATAAATGAGATTTTGTATTAAGAAAACAAACATAAATGAGATTTATTAATAATCAAATTCATATGCGGATGATACAAAACTTTTATGTGATTGAGACAGACTGTTTTGACTCTAAAATTCAGTTATGATCAGGACATATAGGTATATAATGGGGATGATTAAGGCATCCACAAATATGTTTCAAGCAAACATTAATATGACCAGATGGACACTCAAGATGACAATCACAATTTGTAATACAATTTTGAATTGGTGATGGTGCTGCTTCTTTTGCATTGGTCAAGCCACTGCAAAAGCATTTGCCACCAATGCAGTTAGGAATAGTCCCATGCGGACACTGACCTGCACAACTATCATCAGATGTGCATGCTTGTATTGAAATACTAGTAGACAAGATAATGAGGGACAAAATTGTAATGGTGAGTGTGAGATGCCTCATTGTTACAAATGTTTTTATACATATATTTATATATGTTTGTTATATTATATAGGTGCGTAATTTTGCTTATTGCATGATGAAAATGGAGGTCATTGGTTCACATATATTTATACTAAAAGTTAGTATCCAAATTATATATCTCTTTCTTTTCCCCCCCCACAAAATGTAATCTGAATCCTTCTTTTAGGATATTTGATCTAGATCTTTCGAGAATTTGACAAATTTGGTGATTGTATTAAATATTAGTAGTATTCAAGAAAATCTTTACTAGTGCATATTTATGAATTTTGCTCTTATTCATTTCGATGTTCTTTTATAAACATTTGAAAATTATTTTAAGATCGGTCACCATAAATAATAATAAAAAACTTAGGGGTGTATTCATGATTTTATAAGATTTTTTTGAATTTTAAAAACTCAGGTATATTAAATTTGGATTTATAAAATTATTAAAATCTGGTATTATTTAATAAGGATTTTAAAAAATCTTATTAGTTTTTGTTGTATTCAATTTAGATTTTGAAAAATTCATTAAAGATGGTATTCAATTTAAATTTTAAAATATCTATTATATGATATTCAAAATTTGATGTCTTTTTTTATTCTATAAAATGATAGATTTTAATGTAGTTTATATTATTTTTTTTATCATTTTTGAAATTCACGTGACTTTTAAATTTTCTATTTAAATCTATTAAAATCTACCTAGACTTCGTCTTAGATAAAATGAATTATAAATTTATTAATTCAATAAAATATTTAAGTGTTTATATATGTGTATTCTAAAATTAATTCATTATACTTGAGGTGTATTCAATCCAACACCAATCCGAATTATATAGTTTTTTTTAGATTTGAAAATTCAAACACATATATTTAAATTACATTTTAACAATTTTTTTAAATTTTGTTATATTAAATTTGAATTTTAAAATATTCATTAAAATTTGATGTATGATGGATTATTTTTTATTGTAGAAAATGGTGAATTTAAATTTTTTATTATTAAAATTCATCTAAAATTCATGATATTTTGAAATATTTATTTAAATCTATGCGATTTTACCTCAATTCAGCGAGAATCTTACTAGAATTAAAAATCAACTATAATCTTTTAATATTTAAAAGTTATTAATAATTCATTAAAAAATTTTAAAATTTGAATCAAATATACCCCATTAATATTTTGATGATGATACAAATATATTGTATGTTAGGTATGAAGAACTTGTAAGATTAGAGAATGCTGAATTAGAGTTTATTGAAGCTGATCAGAGATTAGCTGATGATATCAGAGACTAGAAGTGGTCGACAGAGTTTAGTCTATCAGAGTTTGACAGATGGAAATCGATAAATCAGGAGATGATTGAAGATAGAAAAGGAAGTGATTGTGTAAAATACAATTATATCATTGGAATATATCTTTTAGGAAGATAATGATGGAAATTGTATATCTGTATTTATTGATCATTATCTTTGTTGTAATTAGATAGGTAGCAGTGCACTATATAAACACAAGATTAGGTTTACATTGATGTATCGTTCAAGTTATCATTTTTCTTATAACCTAACAGCTCTTAAGAACTTTATTTTTTTTCTTGAGAGGGTTTTGTATTAAGTTTATCAAAACTAATACAAAGTAGTATTTATTTTACATACTTGTGTTCATAATCGATTGTTTGATACTATTATATTCAACCCCCATTCTATAATAGTTTATTATCTGGGTAACGATTGGTATCAGAGTAGGAGGTTTACTTTAACCTAAAAGATCTTATAAACAATGTCTGGAAACAAGTATGAAATCATAAGGATTCCAATTTTGAAAAAGGCTGAATACTCTACAAGGAGGGTAAAGATATTGATATTCTTGGAAGCTACAGATCCTGATTATCTTGACAGGATCAATGAAGGTCAGTATCTACCAACAAAGCTAGTTCCATCAAAAGTAGTGGACGGGAGACAGGTTCATGAACACTACACTCTGAAAGACAAAAATGAGTGCACTAATGAGGAGAAAATTGAAGTTCTTAAGGATGCAAAGGTGAGAAATATCTTACATAACAGTCTTGAATCTGTGATGTCTAACAGAGTAATTGCTTGCAAAACTGCTAAAGAAATCTGGGATGCACTAGAGGTTCAATGTCAAGGAACCAAGGAAATCAAGAAGAACAGAAGATATGTTTTTATACAAGAGTATGAATACTTTGAGGCTAAACAAAATGAGTCTCTCACTGATATGTATGACATATTTCTTACTTTGTTGAATGACTTAGCTTTGGTTGATAAGGTGATTGATAATGATGATTCAAACACCAAGTTTTTAAGGGCTCTTCCTGAAGAATGGGATTTACTAAACATCCTTGATAAGAGACAATGTTGATCTGGAAGACATGTCTCTAGATGAAGTGTATGGCAAGCTGAAGACTCATGACTTGGAGTTACATCAGAGAAAGAACAAAAAAAGTAGCAAGACAAAGTCAGTTGCCTTGAATGTCGAAACCAAAGTCTTGAAAGCTAAGGAATAGATCCCTGCAAGCTCTAAAGGAAAGGGAAAATCTGTGAAAGAAAGCAGTAAGTCAGAGTCTGAAGCAAACTCTGACTCAGACTCTGAAGGTGAATCTACAGACTCTGACATCATGAAAATGATGGTCATGCTTGTTAAAGGCTTCAAAAAGATGAACTACATGAAGTTTAGAAATTAAGGAAACTTCCAAAAGAAGTCTAGAGAGTTTGAGAATAAATACAAATTCAGAAAGAAAGAAGAGAGAGATGGAAAGTCCAAAATACTTGACAAATCAAAGGTCAAGTGTTACAAGTGTAACAAGATGGGGCACTTTGCTACTGAGTGCAGAAGCAAGGAATCTGGGAAAAAAATTATAACTTCCAAGAAAGATTGGATGGATTTCTCAGACTCTGAAGAGGAAACAAACTATGCTATCATGGTAAACACTGATTCTCTTATCTCAAACTCTGGAAAGGTACTAGACTCTATCTTCAATATAAATACTGAAAATGTTCATGAGTTAAAGTCTTTCCTTCGAACCTTGCATGTTAGTTTTAAAACACAGTCTCTTGAAAATGAAATATTAAAATTTGAAATTCAAACTCTATCTTCTAAGAATGATTTTCTTGAATCTGAACTTGTACACATGCTTAGCACTAAGAAATACTGTGAGAATGCTATTCACATGCAAACTGAGCTAGAAATATAGGTCGCTTATTTAAAAGCTGAGATAACCAAAGAACATGAGACTTTCAGAGTTTGGACAAACTCTGGCAAGAAAGTTCAAGAAATTCTTTCTGACAAGAATTGGACATCTGCTCTAGGTTATTAAGGAGACAAATGCTAAAAATGATAAGACACACATAGGAATAAAATAAAAGTTGAGTAAACCTGTGAATTTTGTTAGAGCCAGAAATGAAAAGGACACTTTTGATAAATACTATAATAATCACAAAAGCAAAGAGAAAAGTGTGTCTGAGAATAAACCAGTCAATATTGGGTTACTCTCTCAAAGATAACTTAAGGAAAAATTGAAGTCTGTCACCAGTAAGAATAAGCCTAAAAAAGTTAAGAGGAATAGAAATGGCAAAGTAGGAATTTCTAAGGAGAATGACTATAAGAATATCCCTGATACTCCTAGAAAAACCTGTTTCACATGTGAAAATTCTAATCATCTTGCTATTAACTGCAGACAGAATAAAAAGAAGGAACTTGAAAGACCTAGATCAGGAGATAGGAAACAGACTAGATATAGACCACAAAATTCTTGTTTTTACTATGGAAGTTTATGGCATTCTATTTACACATGTAAAGAATATCATAGTCTGTATTTCAATTACTATGAATTTTTGCCTCATTTGAATAAAACTCCAGTTTCTTCTAATTATTTTGTTAAACAAAAGAATGTTGTAAAAGCTGATAGAAGAAAGACAAACTCTGAAAATGCAAACTCAGTTAACTTAAACTCTGATAAAATTGCTTATGCTGCAAAAGTTAACAATTTTAAAAAGAAAGGATCCAAACTTGTTTGGGTCCTCAAAACCACTAATTAAGTTGCGTATATAATTACAGGGAAACAGAAAAAAACATCCTAGTAATTGATAGTGGATGTTCTGCACACATGACTAGAAATAAATCCCTACTTTTAGAGTTTGAGGAGAAGGCTGGCCCAACAGTATCTTATGGAGATGGCAACATAGGAAGAACACTGGGATATGACAATATTATGATTGGGAATGTCATCATTGAAAATGTAGCTCTGGTTGAAGGACTCAAGCACAATCTCTTGAGTGTGAGTCAAATGACAGACATAGGTTATTCTGTGGAGTTTCATGAAACACATTTTGAAGTTAAAAGCAAAAAGGATGACAAAGTGGTTCTCATTGGTCACAGACATAACAATCTATTTAAAGCTAGCTTGGAGGTAAACTCTGGTGGTCCCTTAACTTGCATACTTGGAAAAACATCACCTTTGGAAAGCTGGAATTGACACAAGAAGCTGTGTCACTTAAACTTTGAAAATATAAATGAGTTGGTCAAGAAGGATCTAGTAAGAGGTCTTCCCAAAGTTCAGTTTCATCCTGATGGACTCTGTGATTCTTGTCAGAAGGCAAAACAAAAGAAGACATCTTTCAAGAGCAAGACTGAAAATTCTATTGAAGAACCTTTTCAACTATTGCATCTTGATCTGTTTGGCCCTGTCAACATAATGTCTATTAGAAAGAAGAAATATACTCAAGTGATAGTAGATGACTAAACAAGATTTACATGGGTGTACTTCTAACACAAAAAGGATGAAATAGCTGAGATCATTTTTGATCATATTGCCATGATTGGGAATGGATCACCACTCAAGGTAAAGATTCTAAGGAGTGACAATGGAACAAAGTTTAAGAACTCTGCAATGGAGGAATTCTATTCAACCAAAGGAATCACTCAGCAATTCTCAACACCTGGTACCCCTTAACAAAATGGTGTAGTTGAGAGAAAGAACAGAACTCTCATTGAAGCTACTAGAACAATGTTGGAAGGAGCAAAGTTTCCTACTTACTTCTGGGCAGAAGCTGTGAAAACTGCATGCATCACTCAGAATTGTACCTTGATAAATAAGCATGGAATGAATCCATATGAAATGATGAAGGGAAGGAAGCCAAATGTAAAATACTTTCACATATTTGGAAGCAAATGTTTTATTCTTAAAAGACATCCTGAGTAGTTAAAAAAGTTTGAATTCAAAATAGATGAAGGTATTTTTGTTGGTTATCCAACAATCTCCAAAACTTCTTCAAATGCATTCAAAGTGTTTAATCTGAGGACCAAGGTAGTCATGGAATCTATACATGTCTCTTTTGATGAAACAAAGATAACAAGATTACATGATGAAGAAGCTCAGGAATCTCTAAGTTTTGAAAATGAACTGCTTAAAGGTCAACAAGTCACAAACTCTGATGATTCAAACTCTGACTCTCTAAACTCTGATGAAAATAACACAGTAATTGAAGAGTCTGCACATGTTGAGGGGGAGCAACATCAATCTTCTACTGAAATTGCAGAACCAATCTTAATCATTGAAATCTCAGAATCTGACCAATCTATGACAGAGACAAACTCTGAGAGGTCAAACTCTGATCAATCAAATTCTGAAGTAAGCACAACTTCAGGGGGAGGATCAGCATTCACTGAGGAATCATACTATGAAGGAACAGATCATGGGGGAGCATCTAGCTCGAGAAATCTTTATCATCCAAGGAAATGGAACAAAGATTATACACCTGACTTGATAATTGGTGATATAGAAAGTGGAGTGCAGACAAGGAAAGCTATTCAAAATGAATGTCTCTATCATAGTTTTCTTTGCTGTAATTAGATAGGTAGCTGTGTACTATATAAATACAAGATTAGGTTTACATTGATTTATCATTCAAGTTAAAATGGGTCAAACTATTTTTACAAACGAAACTAAATGATTTTCTCTCTACATATATTTAGATAAGATTTATCAAAATAATGATAAAATCAAATCTAATTCATACATGTTATATTTTGTGGCAAAGACTGAAGATGAAAAAATAACAGTATTTTAACACTGCTTTTACGAGACAGAAAATGTGTTATCAATTTAAAAGAGTGTTGGTCTTGAAGGTTTTTCAAAAAAATATATTTTCTAAATATATTTGTTCAATTTATCTGTTATTTCCATTTAAGTACAAAAAGTTTGTAGAAGGGGGTAATTGAATACAAACTTAAGAATTATTTAGAATTCTTGCGGATTTAAGTTTGTTCAAAAATAATGTTTGAGTGTTTGGAAATATTAAACACAAAAAGAAAGAACTAGGAGAATTAAAAAGAAACTTGAAAATAAATCTTTTAAAATTACTAGTGGATTGGTTTTTCCACTAGTGAATATTTTTTATTTCAATAAATCTTGGTCTTAGAACCAAGCTGCTTACAACATATGAATAGAACTAAGAAAAGCACTACAATAATTCTATATCTCTCTATTGTGCTATTCTTGTTCAACTTCCTTATATTTGTTATAATGGACTGCTAAACTATATATAACATCACATTTCTACTTCTATTTTCTATCGACTGATAAAATGTATAAAATACATTTTCAAGGTTTGTACTAAAATAGAATGTAGCTTCTTTCACAGTCTTCCTAGGTCTTTGCCTTGTTTTGGAAAAACTTTTGTCTTGTTCTTCTCCTTGAAAAATTTGTTCCTTTGAATGTCTTCACAATCCTGACATGAATGTCTTCCATTGATTTAGGCTCCTGCAAAGATCTCTTTCATTTGTCTTCAACTATTCTGGGAAACTTTGATCAACTAAAAATTGTTGTAAAGCTTATTAGTTGAACCTTCTTTGTTTATCTATTGATGAATAAGTTATCCATCGATCCCTTATCCATTGATTACCTTTTATCCGTCGATAGCTTTGACACATTCATCCGTTGATGGAGATCCATTGATTTAACTTTTGTTGACCTTTTATCCATCAATTAATCAGCCATATCCATTGACTCCTTTATCTGTTGATCACTTCATTTGAGAGAATTCTGACTTATAATATTTACACTTTATCAGTCATTCTTCACATCCAATAATGAGCTATCAATCGAAGCCAATAAACATCAGTTGATTAGATGATCACATCCATCGACATATTATAATCAATTGATAATACAAGGAATTCTAAATCACTATTACAATCCATTTTATCATTTGATTAACTAAAATTTGAACTGATAAATTGTTCCCTAGTCAATGGATATTTATAGATCACATATCCATTGATCAGTTACAAAATTATGATCAAAATTACAATTCTAGGTAATTTTTTATCATCATACAACATGATTCCTAACAATTTTCCCTATTTATGAATATGAATAATAATCATAAATCTAGGTTGATGATAACAAAAACCCTAAACATTTATCAATACATTGAGAATCATAAATTGACAGATTAAAAAAGATATGAAACTAGAAGTACCAGTAACATGTAATTTCTGAGAAGAATTTTGATGGTCTTGACTTGTCTAGTTTCTTCTCTTCCTCATGCTAGAATCAGCCATTTCCCTTTTCTCATTCTTCTCCATTTGCCTGTACAGTGACCCTTTAAGTATCTTGTCATCCTCAATACTATAGTCCAATTGACTTGCCAAGTAATTCAGCTCCAGGTTTGGAAATTTCCTGATTTCCTTGTAAATATCAGTGCATCTCTCCTTGCCATCCCTATCTGTGTAGAGCATCATGTAGAAAGGCTCATGGAGAAGTTTTCTTCCTTCAGGATTCTAGATTTTTATTACTTCCTCATTTTCTTCCTGAATTAGAGCCTCTCTCATGGTGGTCATCCTCTGTAAGATATCATTGGCTAGTCCTTGAGTCAAACAGTAATTTCTATTGAGAAGAGTATAAATTTTCCTCAGAGTTGCATAGTCCTGTTCCATCACTTATGAGAAAGTAAAGGTGAGATGTGAACCATCTTCATATTCAAGGTGAAGAAGATCCACACCCCTCTTCTTTTGGCCTCTTGTGACAATTAATCCTTGTGATCTAATTGGGATGTAATTGCTTGCCTTTGACTGAAACAGTTCTACTTTTCTTGGTTGATCACTGTCAGTCCTTTAAATCTTTGTCTCATTTGGCTGTTTCTCCTCAACCACTCCACCTTTATCAATGTTCAACTTCTTCTTTACTCATACAGACTTTGAGGATCTGTTTTCTCTTTGTTTTATCCTTGATTTCTTCTCAGCATTTTTCATTCTTGTTTCAAGAATCTTTTCATTTTCTTCATCAAATTGCTTTTGAAGAATCAAGGCCAATTCCTCTCCTGCCTGCTCCTGCCTCTCTCTATCTTTAACTCCAACAGTTATTGCATTGTGCAATAACTTCTCACCTCCATATGATATAATATTCTTTTCCATTTCATCTTCAATCATTATTCCTTTCCCTTTCCTATCTCCAGGTTGGGAGCTTCCTTCATCCATCCTTAATCCTCCAGCCTCAAGAGATTCAACAACTACAGTTTCAGAAATTGACCTTGTTGGCAATGAAGTAGTTGATGTGATCTCAATTGGCTTTTCTGCATTGATGGCCTTGTTCTTCCTTTCAAGTGCTTCAAATTTCTGAACAATTTACTTAGCCAATGGATCCTTCTTGGACATCACAACTTCAGATGCTTTGATTTGGTTTTCCACTTCCCTCCTTAAGTCATATGCATTTTCTTTCTCCCCTTTTTTGTTATCAGCAACAATATTCAAAGGTTGAGAAGATGAAGGTGTTTATAATAATCTGCTTAGAAGCTTGACTTGGGTGATTTGATTGGCTAGAATTTTATTCATGCTGACCTCCATGGCAATAACCCTCTTTTCCAATTCTATAACCTTGTCCTTGGCTGTATATTCAGTGTCAAGTCTTTGCTTCATTCTGCTCATGAGAGTGAAACTAAGTCTGGAATCCATGGTAGAATCAGAGTGTGTCCTTACACTCTCAATTGTATTCCTAACTTGCCTCAATTCATTCTTAGTTCCAGTGACTTAAAGCTTCTGAATTCTGAGATTCTCTCTGTAGAAATTCAATATTCTCCTTTAAACAAGATCCTCTATATAAACTTCAGCCATGGACCTTCTGTACTAAGTCACAATCTCTTTCTCAATATCAGCTAAAGTGGCTTCATCATCTCTCATTAAAGGCTCCAATGTGTCACTATCACCATCAGACTCAAAATCTTCAGGATTCATGTGAGAGACATCATCAAGAATCCTTGATAAATTCTCCTTTCCACTCCTAAATTCCTCCTCAGTCTGTACCAACCTCAAAATCTTCTCAGCCTCTTGGTTGGTGGCTGCTGCCAATTTCTAATAATGAGGATCTTCATATTGAAAAGTATTAGCATTGAGATTGACATCTATCTTATCTTCCTCCACCATGTGGGCATCTACAACTCCTGCACAGACTTCAATCTTTTCATCTCCCCTTAACTCCAACCCCAACTCCTGGGTGAGTTTTGCTGCAAATTCCTCAATTTTAGAAGATGAAGCTTCATGGGTAGGTGATAAAGATTTTTCTCTCTCATTCTCTTCTCACTTTTTTTGCATTATGATCTCATCCTGGAATCTTACATCTCCCTTATTTTGCTCATATTTTGCATCACCTACTAAGGTGGAACTCTTAGTCCTCATACGCTCTCTTTTTTCCACCTTAGAATAAGTTGAAGGCCTCTCATTCACACACTCTCCTTTTGCTAGGATATGCAAATCCTGCCTCTCACTCACCTTCTCACTCCACTCAATCCTAATAAAGTCTGTGCAACTTTAACAGTGGTGACATCAGTCAGAATTTCAGTTAAAGTATCAATTGATGGATATGAGGTAGTGATCAACGGATAAGAAATATCCATTGATTGATGAATATCTGTTGAAATAAGCTCATAGATGGATCGATGAATAAGTAGAAGTCAATGGATGTTGGTTATTATCAATTGATTGAGAAATATCCATTGACTTAGAAAAATTATGAATGTTACCCTGCTCAACCAAGGTGTTATCCTTTTGTGGTGAGTCAGGTGAGAGTGTTAGCTCCACCCTGAGTTGTAAAAAAGGTTAATTTGAAACATTGATGTTGTCAATTATCAAAGTTTCTGAAGAAATAGATTTAGAAAAAGATTGAGGAGAAGGAATAGATAAAGAATATGGATGTGTCTCGGCATTTATCTGAGACACGTCAAAAGAAGAAGCTGAAGGCTCCACCAAATTCTCATTTGGGTTTGATATTGTGTGTGCCTCTTGTGCATTTTCATTCCCATTATTTCTCCTTTTGAAGGCTTGAAAAATTTTATGTCCCTTATCCCCAACAGTTGTTCCTAGTTGAGACCTCTTTTCAATAACTACACCTTGTTGTGAAGGTGCAGCTAGGGATATGTTCAATTCCTTTATCACAGTCTCAATCTTTTGAGATATTAGACTGGAGGTTGGCTGGACATTATCACCCTTTCCAACCTTATTCTTCTGGCTTTCTTGATGTTGGCCAGTTCTCTCACCCTCAATTACCACCTTTACACTCCTCTCTGTGGTTTTTCTTTTTCTGGATTTTACAACAACAGTTTGTTGAGAAACTGTTGAGGTGGTTTTTTTTTATTTAGATTTGGAGGGTTTTGCAACTTGGGTAGGAGGGATGATGGCATTTACAACTCCCTCTGTTGTTGTAGAAGGCAAAGAAAGAGGTATTTCTACCTCAAGAAAAGAAAGATTGTGAGATTTGAGAAATACTTGTATAAAAGGGGGATATGTGAGGCAGAACTTAGGGTGTAAGTTGATTCTCACCAGGTCCTTGAAGACCCTTTTGTTTTGAGCCCATGCTTCCATTGCTTCTATGGTCTATGTTATCTCATATTATCCAATAGCATTGTTAATGATCAACATAATAAATCTAACAAAGTATATGTTATTCTTTCTAGATTCTTTATTTCCTAATTTGGCGATTAACTCATTTAGGAGTAATGTGCCAAGATCAAAGTACTTATCGAATAGGATAATATAAGCAATTTACTGCATACTAGTAGTAATTGCATCAAAATTGCTTATCTTTCCAGAAAATACTTTAATGATGGCATTAAAGCAATAACTCCACTTTTTTCTAAGATTCTTCCTAACTACCTCAACTAGGTTACATTCATTATCAACATAATTAACAGATGCTA
The DNA here is from genome assembly GCA_008931105.1 of Oenanthe javanica. Taxonomy (NCBI): domain Eukaryota; kingdom Viridiplantae; phylum Streptophyta; class Magnoliopsida; order Apiales; family Apiaceae; genus Oenanthe; species Oenanthe javanica. The sequence continues at coordinate 4,573 of QRFB01002718.1, read as the reverse complement.
ACAAATTTCTAATGTCCTCATCCCTAGGCATGACATCACAATTATCTACAGGAATCTCTAAGCAAGTAGAAATAGTAATACTAGTGAGAGTATAACTCTTACCTCTATAGGAGTATGAAATTACCTTCCCATCTTTAGAGACCTCTGCAGACTTCCAAAATTCCTCCACTAATTCACATACGATGGTTGGTGCTTCGCTTGGTGCTTTGGAGAGTTTGCATTCTCTCAGGAACTTCATTAGAGGATGGAAATCAGCAGGTGCATCCTCCACAGTCAAACAAGCAACAAAATTGTTCTGCTCATAAATGAAGCTTGTTGATGATTGATTTTTCTTTTATGGAGCCATTAATATTCTTGAGTAGATTAGAGAAAGAAACTTGAAGAAGAAGAGTGAAACTTGCTTTAGGGTTTTTAGTGAGAAAAAGCAAATAGATAGTTAAGCAAAAATAACAGGTAAAGTGAAATAAAAAAATGAACCTGCTATTTATATTTTTCAAGAATAAACTGACTTAAAATAAGTCACAATAATTAATTTTGCTATTTAGTGAAAATAAATGACCGTTTGAAAATAAGGTAAATAGACATGCTCTAAATAGAAATCGACTTTATACATACATGACTATATATATTTATCGATAGATAAAATAGAGCATCAACGGCTAATTTAGACAGTAGTCAATGGATGTTTGTAAACGAATAAAATTCTATTACCATCGATAGGTAATTACATCCATTGATACACAATAATTAATTTATCAATCGATAAATAATTAACAGGATAATTATTTGTCGACAGATAAATATTCATCGATAGGTATATATTTTATCAGTTGATCAAATATATCCATCGTTGGCTGAAAAATATCCATTGATAGTTAATAAATTTATCAATTAATCATATGAATTCAACAGATATATGTAAACAATGACTGCAAAAAAAATGAATAAATTTTTTTGTACAGTTTAAAAATTTAAGTGAAATTGAGCACACCTAATTCACAGACTAATCTATTAAATATAGATTCATCAAGTGGTTTGGTAAAAATATCAGTAAGTTGTTGTTCACTAGGGACAAAATGTAATTCAACTGTACCATTCATTACATGTTCCCTAATGAAATGATACCTTATGTCAATGTGTTTGGTTCTGGAATATTGCACATGATTTTCTGTTATTGCAATGACACTTGTATTATCACAGAAAATAGGAATCTTGTTCATATTGAACCCATAGTCAAATAATTGATTCCTCATCCACAATATTTATGCACAGCAACTTTCAGCAGCAATGTACTCAGCTTCTGCAATTGAAGTTGATACTGAGTTTTGCTTCTTGCTAAACCATGACACAAGTTTGTTTCCTAAAAATTGACAGGTGCCTGTTGTATTTTTCCTGGTTATTTTGCAACCTGTATAATCTGCATCTGAGTAGCCTATTAGATTAAAACCAGAATCTCTAGGATACCAAATACCTAAATTTGGTATACCCTTGAGATATCTAAAAATTCTCTTAATAGCCACTAGATGAGATTCTCTATGATCGACCTAAAATCTAGCACACAAATATGTAGAAAATATTATGTCTAGCCTACTAGCAGTTAAGTACAAAAGTGAGCCTACCATACCTCTATAACTTGAAATGTTCACATGGGCTTCCTTAGTATTCAATTCAAGTTTCGTGGCAGTGGTCATAGGAGTTTTTGCAGAAGAACATTCGCTCAAGTCAAATTTCTTCAACAAATCATGAATGTACTTAGTTTCATTTATAAAAATACCATTCTTAACTTGTTTGACTTGCAAACCAAGAAAGTAGGTAAGCTCTCTCATCATGCTCATTTCATACTTACTTTGCATTAATTTGGCAAACTTTTTGCAAAGTCCCTCATCAGTTGAGCCAAATATGATGTCATCCACATAAATTTGAACAAGAATAAATGACCTATTCACATTTCTATGAAATAAAGTTTTATCTACAGTACCTCTTGTGAAGTGACTCTCAATAAAAAACTTAGATAAAGTGTCATACCAGGCCCTTGGTGCTTGTTTCAAACCATAGAGTGCTTTGAGTAAATAGTAGACAAAGTCAGGGAAATTTGGATCTTCAAAACCAGGAAGCTGTTCCATATAAACTTTTTCTTCTAATTCTCCATTCAAAAATGCACTCTTCATATCCATCTGGTGGACTTTGAAATTTGCATGTGCAGCATAGGCTAGAAAAATTCTGATTACTTCTAATCTTGCAACTGGTACAAAAGTCTCATCAAAATTAATTCCTTCTTCTTATTAGTAGCCCTTTACCACAAGCCCTGCCTTGTTTCTAGTCACAGTACCAGTTTCATCCATCTTGTTCCTAATACCCATTTTTTACCAATTATTGATCTGTCTTTTGGTTTGGGTACCAACTTTCATACTTTATTTCTTTCAAATTGATTGAGTTCCTCTTATATAGCCAATACCCAATCAGAATCCTTGAGAGCATCTTCAACTCTTTTAGGTTCTTCTTGAGATATGAAGCTGCTATACAGACACTCATTTTGAGTAGCACTCCTTGTTTTGACACCATCTTCTGCATTTCTAATGATTAACTCAAATGGATGACTTTTTTTCTATTTTCTTTGTGGGGGTAAATTCCTCCTTAATGATGAAGCTTCATTATCATTGTTGTTGTACATATATTAATTTGAATTTGAAGATTGATTTTGAAACCCTCCTCTTGAGTTGGACACCCTAAATGTAGAGTATTGGTTATCCATTGATAAATTATCAATTGATGTATTATCAGTCGATGGATGTCTATCAACTGATAAATTATCCATTGATGTTGTAACATCAACTAATATTGGGTTTCTGAGTACTTGTGATTTTACTAGACATGTTTCTTCCTCATTTTCTTCATGCATCTCATTTGATTCATTCTCAAATTGCAGTGTGTCATGATTTCCTTTATCAAACAAGCCTTGAATCTTCTTATCATCAAATACTACATGTACAGATTCCATAACAATGTGTAGTCTGAGATTATAGACTCTTTAGGCTATGCTTGATAGTGCATACCCAACAAATATAGCTTCATCAACCTTGACCTCAAATTTTCCTAGGTTGAAAGGCAGAGTGTTTAAACTTGTAACACTATAATTTATGTAACTCAACTAAAGAAAAGATACTTAACCCGAAGACAATCAAGAACGAGAAGTCACAAAGAAATCAATACAAATGAAGACAAAGTAATTGATACA
>QRFB01002717.1:25330-50522 GCA_008931105.1 Oenanthe javanica | reverse complement strand
CAAGTTATATATAAGACATATATTCCTTGAATCATTGTGTTCATTTATTACATAGTATTTATTGCTTCATTAATTCGAAAAGTTGTATTCCCCCCCCCCCCTCTACAACACATTTGGACCTAACAGTAATGCATCCAAATTTTAAATGCGAATACAATTGCTGCTAATTCCAGAAAATGCGTTGGATGTTTCTGTTCATGAATCTTGAGTTGTCTAGACACGTAAGCGATTACTTTCCCATTCTACATCAACACACATCCTAAGCCTTTATGGGAAGCATCACTGTAGATTATGAAGTTCCCATTTTTGTCTGGCAGAACCAGTACTGGTGCAGTTACTAACCGCTTCTTTAATTCTTGAAAGCTTTGCTCACACTTATCACTCCATTCAAACTTCTCATTTTTCCGAGTAAGTTTGGTCAAAGAAGTCACTATTTTAGCAAAATCTTTAACAAACCTTTAGTAATACCCTGCTAATCCCATTAAACTTCTGACTTCAGTTGGTGTCCTCGGTCGTCCCCAATTCATGACAACTTCAATCTTGGCTAGATCTACTTTAATTCCTTCATTAGTGATGACATGCCCCAAGAATTGTACTTCCCTTAACCAAAACTCACACTTCGAAAATTTGGCATATAGCTTTTCTTTCCGTAGAATTTCCAAAGCTATCCTCAAGTGTTCCACATGTTCCTCCCCTGTCTTAGAATATATCAGGATGTCATATATGAAAACTATCACAAATTTATCCAAATACTTCTTGAAAACTTTGTTCATCATGTCCATAAAAGCTACAGGGGCATTGGTCAATCCAAATGGCATAACTAAAAACTCATAATGCCCATACCTAGTATGAAATGCGGTTTTAGATATGTCATTTGGTTTGATCTTCAGTTGAAGATATCCGGATCGCAAATCAATTTTAGAATACCATACAACGCCTTTCAGTTGATTAAACAAATCATCGATCCTCAGTAAAGGATATTTATTCTTGATCGTCACTTGTTTAGTTCCCGATAATCAATGCAAAGTCTCATGCTTCCATCCTTCTTCTTTATGAACAATACTGGTGTACCCCATGGTGATATACTTGGTCTGATTACCCCTTTGTCCAGGAGTTCTTGTAACTGCTTGGCCAATTCTTTCATTTTTACTGGTGCCATTCTGTAAGGATCTTTTCATACAGGTTCAGTACCTAGTGCCAAATTGATAGCAAATTCGATTTCTCTGTCGGTAGGTAAACCTGGTAACTCTTCAGGAAATACGTCCAAGAATTCATTCACCACTGGAATCTGTTCCATTCCTGGTACTTCCTTATCCGTATCCATTATATAAGCTAAATATCTTTCACAACCCTGACGTAACATTCGTTTAGCTTGTAGCGTGGTTAAAAGTTTCTTGGTTTGTTTCTGCCCATGAAATACCACTTCTGTATCCCCTTCTGTCTTTAACTTTAGCTCCTTCTTCTTACAATCAATTTGAGGATTATACTCCATTAACCAATCCATGCCCAATATAATCTCGAATTCTCCCAACTTGAAAGGTATCAAGTGAGCATAAAAGTGTTGTCCTAAAATCTCGATATCACATCTTGGGTATACTTGGCTCACAAGTATACGTTCTTGATTAGCTATCTCTATCACTAATGCCCCATTTAACGATTGACATTCACATTCTAATTTACTAACAAATTCTTCATAGACAAAAGACTTAGTAACCCCTGAATCAATAAGTACTTTGGCATTAATGGAGTTTATGGGAAGTGTACCTAAGATCATATTTATATCCTGTTCTGCTTCTTCCAAAGTCATGTTTGGCTTTGGGCTGTCTAGCAGTTCCTGACCCGGTAGCTTTAGTTTAATTTGCTGGGTTGACATTAGCTTGACAATCCCTCGCTAAATGACCCTTACTTCCACACCTGAAACAGTTCTCTCCAATTGATGCTGGCTGACGACATGTGTTTGCATAATGCCCCATTTTACCACACCGATAACACAGTACATTTCCCAAATTACCACCATTACCCTTGTTACACACTCCTCCATGATTCTTTCTGCATATCTTACATTGCGGTAGGGGTGGTTGCATCCCTCGTTGTTGATTATTGTTATTAAACCTGGTTGCCTGTTGTTGATTGTTGTTAGCAAACCGATTCACTTGCTGCTGATTATTGTTCTGGATTCAGTTTTCTTGATTCCCAAAGTTCTGATTTCCATATCCTGCTCCCCCATTTCTTTTAAACTGGATTTCACCTTGATTGTTGAAATTATTTTGAACCCAATTCTGCTTCGGATTCCCTGAGCGGTTATCAAATTTCTTCTTCTTTCCATCCTTTTCTTTCTGAAACATGTCACTTACAACTTCGATAATCATAGCCTTCTGAACAATGGCANTCTTCTGAACAATGGCCGCATAGGTGGTTAACTCGAAAACAACCACCCTATTTCTGACCCATGCCTTTAATCCCTGCTGGAACCTTTTTGCCCTCTTCTCATCAGTGTCTACAAAATCTGGTACAAACCTAGCCAATTCTGTAAACTTGGTCTCGTAATCCGCCACATTTCCTTCCTGCTTTAGCTCCATGAATTTTATCTCCATTTGGCATGTAACGTGGAAAATACTTCTCCAAGAAAAACTCATTAAACCTTTCCCAAGTGGTTACTACTGTCCCTTCAAGAGACTTCCTGGATTTCCACTAATAATCGGCTTCTCCCTTCAGAAAGTAGCTAGCATATTCTGTATTCTGATTATCCTCGACTTTCACCAATGCAAAAGCTTTCTCTATCTCTTTTAGCCATGCTCTAGCCTCTCTAAGGGATCTGCTATCCCATGAAACTCTGGAGGTTTCACAGCTTGAAATGTCCTTAACATCACGGCCTGTGGTGCTGGCGGCTGTTGCTGCTGACGAGTGAGATTATCCGTTTGCTGACGGAATAACTCTAGTATTTGTTGCATGACGTTCACATTACCCTACTCTCCGGGGTTCTGATTGCCACCTTTATTCTCAAAATTATTCTCGACTAGTGGTTGATTTCCCATTGTTTTAATAAAATAATAAACAAGTCATTTAGTAATTTGTTGTACATGTCTTTGATATAACATTTATTATTGAAAATCATGCTTAGGAAAGAAAAATATTATTATTATTATTTTAATAAAATTCTTTTTCCATTAATGTTATAGAGTTATGTCACACAATTACTAATTTACTTGATTGCCGAAGATAAATGCATGATGAAATAAATATAAAAACCACCACGAATCTACACTACAAAATTGTTACTGCTATATATATAACTATTTTACAATAGAACCACAACTGACTGTATCACTTACTACATCTGGCTTCTAATACACACTACTGGTTAGATGTCAGCTATATATATTTACACCCAAAATTCCTAACATAGCTGCTACTACAACCAAACACCTCTATATCTAGGCATTAGTACACACAACACAGATAAACGGTAGTCTATGACTAACTAGCTCACCAGACCAGCATCAACTAATCCCAATCGGGACAACCAGACTCTACATTTCCCCCACTACGATCATCAGGATGTGATAAGCGTGACGGTAGTCCACAAAATCCTGACTGTCAACAAGTAAATCATCTACCTCGTATGATGTGGCTGCGGTTAACTCCCGAAAATGGTGTCTTAGATGTGCCTCTGACGTGTTGGTACTCCTCAATTGCTGGAATTCATGGTTCTGGTCCTTCGGCTCCCTATAAGCACCATAAAGCTCATGATAGTGATGGATATGAACGGTTTGTGGTTCTATCACGTGTCCACTGGATCCTGCATCTCCTCTCTCTATTCCGGCATCAATCAAGGCCTGAAGTCTAGCATCTCCGTCTAGAACCTGTTGCTGCAGAACAGGTGCTGGCAGTGGAATAATAAGACCCTGAACAGTAGGATTAATCTCTGCTGGCGCAACATATGCAAGGGCATTTGTTGGAACGGTGACAGGTGGAAGAACGGGAAGAATCTGAACCTGAGGCGGCGGTACCACTGGCTGAATCTAAGCAGTAGGAGCTGGGTTAAAGTTAAGTCCCATATAGAATCTTGGCTCTACAGGGCGATAGTTCGGCTGCATGATAATTGTCGTGTGATATAACTCAGGCTGAAGTTGTGGCACCACAGTAGGTGCAACAGTAGCATAGCCTGGGGCTCTCGCAACCGGGTTAGAAGGACCTGCTGCGAAAGGATCAACTGGAGCAGACTCTAAGGGAAATCCAAATCCCAACCAATGCCATGGCTCCATGGGCTGATAGTCTGGCTGCATAATAGCATCTACATGATTTAAGTCCCCCGGTAGTGGTGGTAGAATATCTGGCCCATGCATAAGTATAAGCTGAGGTGCCATATCCGGTACCGACTCGGGTACTGCAACGGAACCCAGCTGCAACCAAATAACATAGTATCACAATACTGCGCACAACATAGGCTTAAAACTAAAGTCAAACATAAATCTAACTCAAATGAATGTAAACCTAACTCATATAAATGTAAACCTATCTCATGTGATCTACCAAATCTTTAATGGGCTATATCTCTGCTTATTTCAATGACGACCAACCTGTAGATCTGATACCAACTGTGACGTCCTCCAAACCCGAGGTCTAGACTTGGGGGTCACAAACCAACCAACAACCAGTAAAAATAAAATAATATAAACCAGAGGCACACTGGCCCGCCAACAACCAACAATAATAACATACTAAATTAGAGGCGCACTGACCCCGCTAACAACTAAGGATCGCTAACAGGTTATATTATGAAATTAAGCAGCTGAAGCTAAAAGTAAATCCAAATACTTTTTTACAAGCCCACTACTAATCCACAAACTCAAATACATAAGTCTTGATAGGTTTTAAGTCTAGATTCAATTTTATTACAAGCACTATCTACAGACATACTAAAACATATAAATACCTAGGAGGCCCGATGAGAGAGCAGTCATGACACATGTCTCTCGCTACGCCTGCTAGAATTGCTGGAATGACTTATACTGACAGTCTGGCAGGATTTAGATAAAAAAACAAGAGTGAGCCAAAAAAATGCTCAACAAATATATGAACATTTGAAATGTAGTCAATAAATGAGATCTGTATAGAGAACAGAATATGAGATCTGTATAGGACCCCTTTATAGCTCATCTGTACATTTCTATACCCATAGATATAACAAGAATTTCAAAATATAGGTACCAAAATAAGCAAGTAATGTTAGCCTATAGGAAGATGGATTGGTTACCATATCCTCCTCAAATGCTGGACTGTTATCTCTGAGCCTCTTACGCTAAAATTCCAATCCAATAGAGCAACCCAAACAAAATAAAGGTATGCTTAGTTTTAAATACAAATCATATCCTCATTACTTATTAAGATAACACAAGATATGATGTGTTTTTTATAATCAGCTTCTAATATCAAGAGTACCAATATTCAGTCACTCTATTGCACAATAAAAATATTTAAGATTCACAAGTAGCTCTGAACAATAACTATTTGTTATGATATGCATAAGTGAAATAAAACAAAAAAAATAAAAGTATATAAGATGATCAAGGAGAAAATACTTGCCTGATATAGAAGCTGCCTAAAAGCTGGTAATGGAACGACTACTATTTCTTTCTACCTAATACCTCACTCGTCTCTACAAAATAAAATGTTCTATTTTAAATCCTAATGTCTACCCATGCGTTGTATTAATAACGAACACCTGATAACAATTAATAAACACGTAGAATCAGTTAATAAACAAATAGGCATAGAGATCATGTAGAAGATAAGACTTATTAGTGAAAGATCTATTAAATAATTAATAGTAGACTCTAAAATATTATTTGAATCAAAGTGAATCAATATTATTTCTTTCGGATAATTGTTGGATTCCTAAAATATTTTATAAAATATTAATCCGGGTTTACAAATTAATTTAAGAGTTTGAAGCTAGTTTTGTCACTTCCGGATTATTTTTAGGGTCTCAAACAAATTTGTTTTTATTTAAAACGGGTAAAAGAATTATTAAATAAATAAATCATTTTTATTTCTTAAAATAATTAAATCCAATTATTTTTAGTTATATTTTAATAATATTTAATTAATTAAATTAATTCATTAAAATAAATTAACCAATTAATTATAATTAATTAAATTATTATCTAAATGAAATAAAATAATTAAATAAAATTGATTTTCAAATAAAAATAATATATTTTAATTTATAAAATATTTTTCAAATTTAAAATAATTTTTTAAAAAAAATTTAGATTTAAAACTAATTTTTTTTAAAAAAATAATAAACAATTTTAATCCAAAAACACTTTCAGAAAAGGGGGCTTAAGGTTTAATAAAAATCCAAACTCAAATAATTGCATTAAAAATAAACTAAAAACCTAATAAATCATAATAAAAGCATATTAAAATATTATGAAATAAACTAAATTTTCCCAGTCGTTACTGTTGAGGCCAAGCTGAAAGGCTTGAAAGAAAAATTGGTCGATCAGGTAGAGCTCTTAAAGAAGGCCCAAGCGGAGGTGGTTGAACTCCGAGCTGATAGAAATGCTATTATCGACAACTACTTAGACTCGGAGGAATACCAAGACCTGATAAAGGAGCATGACGGCCTTATCTTCCCTGCCAACTATATGGTGGGGTGGAACGAGGCTCTGAAGGCGGTGCTGGAGAAGCATCTAGGGTTATTTGACCCAATGGTGGACTTCAAAATTCCTCAGTCGACCGAAGCCTTAAAGCGGTTGGTCGAGGCACAAGAGGAGGAAACTGAGAGCAGCCCCGATGTTCGTCAGAGGGACACCCGTGTGTCTACTCCTTCTCCTCGTAGAGTTGTGCCTTCGAAGGTTACTCCTGAGGCAACTCCTCAGAAGTCGGCGGATGAGAGTTCTTCTGATTCCAGTTCGTCCGAGGAGGAGGACTCTGGTAAATCAGGCAAGGAGTCTTCGTCAAGCGAGGAGTCTTCGGGGAGTGAGGAGGCCAAGTAGTTTTAGGATTTTCCTTGTATTTTTATTTATCCTAGCCCTTAGTGGATTTTTAAGACTTTGTATGGCTTGCGAGCCTTTTTATTTATGTACTCATATTTTTCCATTGCCTTTTTTATCTGTCTTTGTTTTATTTGTTTTTCGTGTTTAATACGAACATAAACAATAAAAATTCACGCGACTTATAAAAGGCTTAACAAAACTTGGCAAGATCTTCACAAAAATGAAGTAAATAGTAAACCATCCTTTCATATAATAGGAAAAACCATGTCTTCAAATGCAAACAGTACTTAGAAATATCTAGCCTCCAAGGCTTATAAAACCAACAATTAAATGTTCTTTGGATATTAAAGTCATCAATTAAATATAATAAATCCTTAAGTTAGCAGTGTTCCTGCATCTTGGGATATCGACTCCTTCTAAGGTCTGGAGCTTGTACGCCCCTTTCCTAGTAACTTCCTTGACTTGATATGGTCTTTCCCAATTCAGGGCTAGTTTGCCCTTGGGACCAACTCCGGATGCCTCGATCTTTCGCAGGACCAAGTCCCCCTAACGGAAGAACCTTTCTTTGACTCTAAGGTTGTAGTGGAAAGAAGCTTTCTTCTGATTTTCAACAATTCCAGCATTAGGTTCATCGTGCACCTCATCAATTAAGTCCAGAGCAAGCCTCATTCCTTCTTCATTCGTTTCAGGTTGAAATTCCTGCACTCTTGGGGATGCATGACTGATTTCAACGGGCACCACAACTTCAGGCCCATAGGCTAGTTAAAATGGTGTTGCACCCGTCGAAGTTTTACAAGTAGTTCTATATGCCCACACGATTGGGAGTAATTCATCAACCCAAGTCCCTTGAGAGCACTCAACTCTTTTTTTTAGTCCATCCAGGATAATTCTGTTAGCAACCTCTACTTGTCCATTTGATTGAGGATGAGCTACCGAAGTGAAGCGCAGCTCAATGTTGTACTTTCCACAATACTCAGTAAAGTCTTTGTTATTGAACTGAGTCCCGTTGTCTGTCACTAGGATCTTTGGTAACCCATACCTATATATGACTTTCTCCCAAAAGAACTACGTCACATTCTTTGTGTCAATCTTAGCCAAGGGCTTAGCTTCTATCCACTTAGTAAAGTAGTCAATTGCAACAATGAGAAACCTTCTTTGTGCACTGGCCATAAGGAATAGGCCTAAGATATCGATCCCCCACATAGCAAAGGGGATTGGTGAGTTGATGGATGTCAACATTGCAGGGGTCTGCCTAACAACGGTTGTAAACCTTTGGCAGCGATCACATTTCTTGACATAGACTTTAGCATCTTTAAGCATTTGAGGCCAATAAAATACCAGCTTTATAATCTTATGAGCAAGAACCCTGCTTCCTAGGTGTTGGCCACATACTCCTTCATGAACTTCTCTTAGGGCAGCTTCAGTCTCATTAGGTCTCACACACCTCAAGTAAGGTATCACATGTGACTTTTTGTAAAGTATCCCTTCAATAAAAGCATACTTCAATGCCCTCACTGATAGTTTTCGTGCTTCAAGGGGATCGGTCGGTGTCGTTCCCATTTCCAGGTAAAGCTTGATGGGATCCATTTAGCATGTTCCTAGCCCAATCGGAGCTATCAACTTGGCATCAATGCTTGGGGTCTTCAAGACTTGAAAATAAACACTACCAGAATGCTTCTCAATTTCTGATGATGCAAATTTAGACAAGGCATCAGCCTTCATATTCCCCTCCCTTGGGATGTATTCAAAGTGGCACTCCTCAAACTGGGTTGTCTGAGCCTTAACAATCCTCAGATATTTCATCATATTTTCTTCACGGGCCTCAAACTCTCCATTTACTTGGGAAATTATGAGCCTTGAGTCTCCACAAACTTTCATGTTATTCACTCTCAGGGCTCTGGCTAAACCGAGTCCAGCTATCAAAGCTTTGTACTCTGCCTCATTGTTCATAGTTGGAAAATCTAACTTAATCACATATTCCACAATAAAGCCATCATGGCTCTTTAAGACCAAACCAGCTCCACTTGTTTTTGTTTTTGAAGCTTCGTCAAAAAAGAGTACCCAATATTCTTTTTCTTTGACAACTTCTTAATTATCTCTTTCTTTCTCATTCTCCTTATTCTCTTCCTGCCCCTAACTTCTTGGTTGGGAATGGTGCATTCAACCACGAAGTCAGCTAATGTCTGGGCTTTGATGGACGTACTAGGCTTGTAGCAGATCTCAAATTTTCCAAGCTCAGTTACCCATTTGATTAGTCTTTCACTATCCTTGGGGCTGGTCTGTCAAGACTTCAACGGTATGTGCCTGGAAGTAAGGGAGTAGCTTTCTTGAAGCCATTATCAATGCCAAGGAAAACTTCTCGACTTCTGAGTAATTCAGTTATGCACCATGCAAAATTTTGCTAACATAGTAGATGGGTTTCTGAACCTTAGCTCCTTTTTTCACAAGAAAAGCGCTCAAAGCTGAGTTAGAGACAACCAAGTATAGATATAACACCTTTTCAGGGCTTGGTTTTGTGAGTAAAGGTGGTTCAGCCATGTACTTTTTCAATTCCTCAAATGCCGCTTGGCTCTCTTCATTTCACACAAAGTCTTTGACCTTCTTGAGGGTCTTGAAGAGTGGTAAACATTTATCTCCAGACTTTGATATGAAACGCCCTAAGGCTGCTACCCTTCCCGTGATCTTCTGGACATCCTTGATAGTTTTAGGGGGTTCCATGTCCAAGATAGCTTGAATTTTATCAGGATTGGCCTCAATTCTTCTCTTTGAGACCATCAGGCCTAGAAACTTTCTAAAGCCAACTCCAAAGACACACTTGGCTGGGTTTAACATCATTTTATGGGTTCTTGGAACTTTAAATGCCTCCCTTAGGTGCTCAAGATGATCAGCCTTGTCCAGACTTTTGACTAACATGTCATCAACATAGACCTCTATGGTCTTACCAAGTAGGTGCTTGAAAATTTTATTTACAAGCCTTTGATATGTTACTCCTGTATTCCTAAGTCCAAAAGCCATAACTAGATAACATAACACACCAAAATTAGTGATGAATGATACCTTAGGGATGACATTGGGGTGCATGTTGATTTGGTTGTAGCCACTGAAACCATCCATGAATCTAAGCATCTCGTGCCCAGCTATGACATTAATCAGCATGTTTATCCTTGGCAAGGGAAAACAGTCCTTTGGGCAAGCATCATTCAGGTCTGTGAAGTCTACACACATTCTCCACTTCACATTGGCCTTTTTTACCATCACGGGGTTTTCTAGCCACTTAAGAAATTAGATTTCTTCAATGAATCCTACTTCTAGCAGCTTTTCCACTTCTTGGTTAATGGCCTCCTACCTCTCTGGATCAAAATTTCTTTTCTTTTGCTTGATAGATGTCCGCTAAGGATACACATTCAAATCATGTGTAATAAGTTTGGGGTATATCCCTGTCATGTCGGTGGATATCCAAGCAAATACATAATTATTATCTTGTAGGAACTGAACTAGTCATTGTTTCAGGTCCCTGGGGAGTGAAGTCCCCTAGTCAGGATCTTGAGGATCTAAGGGAATGGGCTCCAAGTCCTCTGCAGGTTTCCCCTTTCTTTCTCCTTGGTCCCGGACATCTATGTCCTCAATGGGCAGAACTTGCCCCCCCAAGTCCCATCGGGTTTCAAATTAGCCACGTAACTGCTCCTGGCCATTTTTTGATCTCCTCTCTCTTCTCCTACTCCATTCCTAGTTGGGAACTTGAGCTTCAGATGGTATGTAGAAGCTATCGCCTTGAAGGCATGTAGTCCAGTCCTTCCGAGGATTGCGTTGTAGGTAGTATTCGCCTTAATAACCAAGAAATTCAACATTTGTGTTGATTGTCGAGGGTTCTCGCCCATAGTCATAGGTAGCTGTATTATTCCCTCAATCCGGGATTCCACTCCCTTGACACCATAAATGGGCTTGTTGGATGGAGTCAGCTGTGAGTCATTGTAACCCATCTTTGTAAAAGTATCATAAAACAAGATGTCCACTGATGACCCGTTGTCTATCAAGACTCTTTTTACTGGTGAATTCCCTATAATAGGGGTGATCACCAGGGGGTCATCATGGGGGAACTTCACCCCTTCCAAATCAGAATCATCAAAAGCCAAAGAGACCTCAGTCCTTGCTCTCTTAGGAGTTTCTCCAACGATGCTCATCACCTCTCGGGCATAAGCCTTTCTAGAATTTCGGGAGCTACCAGCAGCGGTTGGTCCTCCTGAAATTACATTGATCATAGGCCCACGGGGCTAGTTATTCCTTTCTTTGGAGTCATAATCCTTTCACCTATCATTGTAACCTCTTTCATTTCTCTCACCATTCTTGGTGTACTTGTTCAGCTTTCCTCTTCTGATCAAAAATTCGATCTCATCCTTTCACTGACGATAATCATTAGTATCGTGTCCCACATCTTTGTGAAACCAGCAGTAAACATACTTATTTCTTTTTTTGGGATCAGTCCTTAGTGGCTTCGGCCATCGAAGGTCCTTGTCCTTCACAATCTCCGACAATATTTTACTTCTAGCCGTATTCAGCCTTGCATACTCAGGGAACCTTGATCCACCGACCGTATACTCGGTGTCACTTGCTCGTTTCTTAGAGTAGTTATTAGAGGTTTGAAACCCTTGGGCTTTCCACATACTCTCTTCACCTTTAATATACTTTCATGCTCTCTCCTGGAGCTCATTCATACTCTTTGGAGCCCTCTTGGCTAAAGACCTCCTGAAGTTCTCGTCTGAGGTCCCTTACTGTAGGTCTATCATAGCTACTTTCTGGTCTAAGTTAGGGACTTTTAAAGCTTTTTTGGTGAACCTGTTCATATAATCCCTCATTGACTCATTTTTTCCTTGATGCATATTCATTAATGATGCCGAGCTCTTTCCATGAGTTTTGCTACTGATGAACTGACCTATGAAGGCCCTGCTCAGATCTTTAAATGACCCAACAGAGTTAGGGGGTAGTCGACTAAACTATCTTTGAGCCATACCACTTAGAGTTTAAGGGAACGCCCTATACTTGACGGCGTCATTCACCAGATGCAATAATAGTGAATTAGAGAAACTAAGAACCTTGTTTGAGGGGTTTCAAGTTCCATCGTAGGCCTTGATTGTGGGCATCTTCCACTTTATCGAGATTTTTTCATTCATAATCTCCTCCGTGAAGGGAGGTACGGGATCATTAGGATCTTCAAGTGGCAACAAGTCTTGGGGGTCAACCCTAGCATTACCTGATCTTACATGTCTTCTGGTTGGGAGCTAATCAAGGTCTATGATAGATGTATTCCTTGTCGATCCTCCAGCCCCTCGACTCTAGGGCGCTGTCGCCTTACTAGTTCCCTATCTAAGTCCTTCCTTAGTCATTGGGCTTCGGCCTCATGAGCTCGTATCCTCTCCTGAAGGGACATAGATCACTACTTTGAGGCCCTCGGAGCTGGGTACTCCTCCCTCTAAGGGGCTCCTTGCTAGGTTGCCTCCTTCTGGGGTTAACGTCTTTGTCCGATGATTCATCATCGGTGGAGTAGGGGCTTGAGAAATCTTAATTTCCTCGGCATGAGCCGTATCGGGTCAACAGTACTTGTTCATACGGGAGGTTATAATTTAGTGAAAGCCCATAACGAGGGTTGGGCAACACCGCTATCGAGACCTGCAATGATGGAGGAGCAGCAAAAGTAGTATTAAGGGGTGGAATTACTTGAAGGGGAGGGACAGAAGCGCGAATTGATGTCTCAGGATTTGAGGGATAAACGATGGCACTCAGGGGTCCTATTCGCCGAGTGCTTGTTCCAGAATCCTCAGCAGAGGTTTGAACAACAGTTCCTTATTCCTGCGTGGTAGTACGAGGAACGTCTCTGGTGTCAACAACAGAGTTTGGGACTTATCCTTCGATGGTGCTTACAGTACTTCGTGTTCTTGCCATGGTTGATATTCTCTTCCCACTGACGGCGCCAAATGTTACAGATCAAAATCAGATGCAATTAATGAATGGTGAGAGCTTTCGAGCTTTAATGGCTGCACTTACATTTCGTGACTAATCAGGTCCTCGTAAGTTGCCTACGTATCTCAAGTGAAGAGAATCAAGCCAAAAAATATAGTTCTAATATTGAGGGGTTAGGCTTTTTATATAGGGGCATGAGGGCCTAGGAGTTAGATTAGGGTTAGGAGACTTGGTGGCCAAGTCTCCTAGTGATAAGGTTTCTGAAATGTTAGGAATATATTCATGTGAGGATGTACAAAATACTAGAACAGAGTCTAGCATAGATATATCTGTAACAGAATAAGTCTTTCTAGTCTCTAATCAAAGTAAATGTAAATCATAGTTTATTTAGTCCATGTACAGGTATCAAGAGTATTTGTACGTAGAAGATTTTCAGGAGAAATAAAGCTAGAGTCTGGAGTTCAATCAAAGTCTATAGACAATCAGAGTCTATAAACCTGAAACTGAATTTTGAAGATGATCATAGTAATGGAAAGTCTTCAAAGATAAAGGTAAATATATTGCAGATATGCTATAGGAAGGAAGGAGAATTACAGAAGGAAACTGTTAGCTAATAATTAATAATTCTATTCATATTGTAATTTGATTTTCTTTTATTAGTTGATAGACAGCTCTCTATATAAATACTCTATGTAACCTAATTTATTTAGTCGAACTTTTGAGAGAACATAGAGATAGGGAGAGTTACAGTGAGAAACACAGAGTAGCTAGTAGGGTTTGTGTACACCCTAGGATAGTTTGTATTTTATCATTAATAATATAGACAATATATTCTTCATACTTTTTTTTAATCTTTGTTATTTGTTCGAAGCTTAAATACCTTGAGTTTGATTTTAAAACAGGCAAAAAGATAGCACAAGTATTCAACCCCCCTTCTACTTGCGTAACTGAGAAAACAATTGGTATTAGAGCCTAACGTTTAAAATCGATCGAAGATGTTTGGAAACAAAGATGGCAATTCTAAGATTTTTATGCTCAAAAGGAATGAGTTCACCCACTGAAAGGTTAAGATGATGCACCATCTGGAGACTACAGACCCTGACTATCTTGCCAGGATTCATGATGGACCTTATGTGCGACTTGTTCCTCAAACCATTATTGAAGGAAAAATCATCGGAGAGCACATTGTTGACAAAGCAAAGGCTGAGTTGTCCAAGGAGGACAAAGAGAATGTCCTTAAGGAGGTAAAAGTCAAGAACTTCCTCTTTAACATTTTAGACTTTATTGTCACAAACTGTGTTATATCATGCAAAACTGCTAAAGAGATGTGGATAAAACTTGAAGTGCACTGTGAAGGAACCAATGATGTCAAGAAGAATGCAAGGTCTCTGCTAATTCAGGAGTATGAGTATTTTGAAGTAAAAGCTGGAGAGACCATCACTGAGATGTATGATAGGTTTACTAAACTCCTGAATGAGATGGCTATACTTGGTAAAATGTATGACTCTGAAGACACAAATACCAAGTTTCTGAGAGCCCTTCCTGAAGAGTGGGATGACAAAACAACTGTTATAAGGGAAGCTAGAGATTTGGATGAATTAACTCTAGAAGAATTGTATGGCAGAGTCAAGATATATGATTTAGAGATGCAAAAGAGAAAGAACAAGAACTCTGGAAAAGCAAAATATGTGGCACTCTTAATGGAGTCTGAGAAAGAACAATAGGAAGAACCCTTAGAAACTAGAATCAAAGAGTCAATGAAAAAGGGCAAAATTGTTGTTTAGTCAGAGTCTACTGACACAGACTCTGATTCAGATGATGAGATTGATTTGAGTCAAATGATGGCTATGTTTGCTAAGAATTTCAAAAGGAAGAAATTCAACAAAAGAACTAGAAATTTTAGCAAGAGGCCAACATCCAGAAAGGATGATGAAAAGGTTGAGAAAAGTAAGAGCACCATAATCAAGCTTGACAAGGAAAAAGTCAAGTGCTTCAATTATGGAATACAGGGGCATATTTCTATTGAGTGTAGAAAAGCTAAAAATCAAGGCAAAGGAAAGGCACTCATCTCAACAGGAAAGGATTGGGCAGATTCAAGCTCAGAGGATGAAATAGATTATAAAAATCTAGCATTGATGGTTGTCTCCTCAGAAAAGTCAGAATCTCCCAAAGAACCCTCATCTCCAAAATCTCATGTATCAATCTTTTCTGCTGAATCTTTACTTAATTTAGACTATGATGGTATAAAGATTGTTCAAAGTGAAGTTAAAAAGTTAATGACTAATTTTAGATCACTCACAAATGACAATGATAGGTTAACAGAAGAAAACCCAATCTTAACAAGTAGGAATAACCACCTAGAATCTGAATTAGTTCTTATGGAAGAATATAAAAAGGATTATGAAAAGTATAAACAAAACCATGCTGAAATCTTAAAGGCCTATGATTATGTTAGAAAAGAACTAGAAGAAGAAAGGNATATAGGGGCATGAGGGCCTAGGAGTTAGATTAGGGTTAGGAGACTTGGTGGCCAAGTCTCCTAGTGATAAGGTTTCTGAAATGTTAGGAATATATTCATGTGAGGATGTACAAAATACTAGAACAGAGTCTAGCATAGATATATCTGTAACAGAATAAGTCTTTCTAGTCTCTAATCAAAGTAAATGTAAATCATAGTTTATTTAGTCCATGTACAGGTATCAAGAGTATTTGTACGTAGAAGATTTTCAGGAGAAATAAAGCTAGAGTCTGGAGTTCAATCAAAGTCTATAGACAATCAGAGTCTATAAACCTGAAACTGAATTTTGAAGATGATCATAGTAATGGAAAGTCTTCAAAGATAAAGGTAAATATATTGCAGATATGCTATAGGAAGGAAGGAGAATTACAGAAGGAAACTGTTAGCTAATAATTAATAATTCTATTCATATTGTAATTTGATTTTCTTTTATTAGTTGATAGACAGCTCTCTATATAAATACTCTATGTAACCTAATTTATTTAGTCGAACTTTTGAGAGAACATAGAGATAGGGAGAGTTACAGTGAGAAACACAGAGTAGCTAGTAGGGTTTGTGTACACCCTAGGATAGTTTGTATTTTATCATTAATAATATAGACAATATATTCTTCATACTTTTTTTTAATCTTTGTTATTTGTTCGAAGCTTAAATACCTTGAGTTTGATTTTAAAACAGGCAAAAAGATAGCACAAGTATTCAACCCCCCTTCTACTTGCGTAACTGAGAAAACAATTGGTATTAGAGCCTAACGTTTAAAATCGATCGAAGATGTTTGGAAACAAAGATGGCAATTCTAAGATTTTTATGCTCAAAAGGAATGAGTTCACCCACTGAAAGGTTAAGATGATGCACCATCTGGAGACTACAGACCCTGACTATCTTGCCAGGATTCATGATGGACCTTATGTGCGACTTGTTCCTCAAACCATTATTGAAGGAAAAATCATCGGAGAGCACATTGTTGACAAAGCAAAGGCTGAGTTGTCCAAGGAGGACAAAGAGAATGTCCTTAAGGAGGTAAAAGTCAAGAACTTCCTCTTTAACATTTTAGACTTTATTGTCACAAACTGTGTTATATCATGCAAAACTGCTAAAGAGATGTGGATAAAACTTGAAGTGCACTGTGAAGGAACCAATGATGTCAAGAAGAATGCAAGGTCTCTGCTAATTCAGGAGTATGAGTATTTTGAAGTAAAAGCTGGAGAGACCATCACTGAGATGTATGATAGGTTTACTAAACTCCTGAATGAGATGGCTATACTTGGTAAAATGTATGACTCTGAAGACACAAATACCAAGTTTCTGAGAGCCCTTCCTGAAGAGTGGGATGACAAAACAACTGTTATAAGGGAAGCTAGAGATTTGGATGAATTAACTCTAGAAGAATTGTATGGCAGAGTCAAGATATATGATTTAGAGATGCAAAAGAGAAAGAACAAGAACTCTGGAAAAGCAAAATATGTGGCACTCTTAATGGAGTCTGAGAAAGAACAATAGGAAGAACCCTTAGAAACTAGAATCAAAGAGTCAATGAAAAAGGGCAAAATTGTTGTTTAGTCAGAGTCTACTGACACAGACTCTGATTCAGATGATGAGATTGATTTGAGTCAAATGATGGCTATGTTTGCTAAGAATTTCAAAAGGAAGAAATTCAACAAAAGAACTAGAAATTTTAGCAAGAGGCCAACATCCAGAAAGGATGATGAAAAGGTTGAGAAAAGTAAGAGCACCATAATCAAGCTTGACAAGGAAAAAGTCAAGTGCTTCAATTATGGAATACAGGGGCATATTTCTATTGAGTGTAGAAAAGCTAAAAATCAAGGCAAAGGAAAGGCACTCATCTCAACAGGAAAGGATTGGGCAGATTCAAGCTCAGAGGATGAAATAGATTATAAAAATCTAGCATTGATGGTTGTCTCCTCAGAAAAGTCAGAATCTCCCAAAGAACCCTCATCTCCAAAATCTCATGTATCAATCTTTTCTGCTGAATCTTTACTTAATTTAGACTATGATGGTATAAAGATTGTTCAAAGTGAAGTTAAAAAGTTAATGACTAATTTTAGATCACTCACAAATGACAATGATAGGTTAACAGAAGAAAACCCAATCTTAACAAGTAGGAATAACCACCTAGAATCTGAATTAGTTCTTATGGAAGAATATAAAAAGGATTATGAAAAGTATAAACAAAACCATGCTGAAATCTTAAAGGCCTATGATTATGTTAGAAAAGAACTAGAAGAAGAAAGGCTTAAGTTCAAAGTATGGACAGACTCTGGAAAAAAAGTTTAGGAAATTCTCAACAATCAAAATGTGTGTCAAACTGCTGGTCTAGGCTATGAAAAAGGTCAAGGCAAAAGACTTATTGTTGGGAATGATGACAATGTAGAAGCTAGCCAAGTCAATAAGACTAAGGACAAGAGCACCTTTACTCCTGTTAAGTTTGTGACTTCTGAAGTTAAGACTGAATTGTCTAAAGGAACCACAAACTCATCTATCAATAANATAAGACTAAGGACAAGAGCACCTTTACTCCTGTTAAGTTTGTGACTTCTGAAGTTAAGACTGAGTTGTCTAAAGGAACCACAAACTCATCTATCAATAATCCCCCTTCTGTTGACAAAAAGATAGATGAATCAGGAGAAAAGAAATCTAAGAAAAACATAAATATAGGTTTCTTATCTAAGCCTAAGTTAAAGGAAAGGCTAGATAATTTACCAAAGTCTGGCAAAGCTAGGATGAATAGGAATGGCAAGGAAGGCATTAACAAAGCTAACAACTATAAAAAAGATTCTAATGCTCCTAGGAAGAAATGTTACAGATGTGGAAACCACAACCATCTTGCTCTAGATTGTAAAACAAACATTGAGAAGAAATCAGAGTCTAAATCCCCTTAGACTCTGACTAGTCACTACATTCCACAAAAACCCTGTTATCATTGTAGTAGCATATTTCACTCTATTTATATATGTATGGACTGTCATGATTTGTATTACAATTTTTATGAGCTAAAATCTTCTATTGATAAAAGTTGGTATGACACTGTCAAGACTCCACCAGAGTCTAAGGCAACAAAGGAAACAGGTAAATCCAAAGTAAAAATTTATAAACCTGTTTCACCAAAAGTTAGTAAGAAGGGATCCAAAATTGTTTGGGTCCTCAAAACATCTAACTAGTTGTTATCTGTATGCAGGGAACAAGGGCAATGAAAATATCCCTAGTCCTGGACAGTGGATGCTCAGGCACATGACTAGAAAGAAATTGCTGCTTATAGACTTTGTGGAAATGGCTGGCCTAGAAGTATCATTTGAAGATGGAAACAATGGACAAACACTGGGATATGGCAAGATTGTACTTGGAAATGTCATCATTGAAAAATTAGCTCTAGTTGATGGCTTGAAACACAACTTGATCAGTATTAGTCAACTTGGATATAAAGGTTACCATACTGGCTTTGACAACAAAGAATGTTTTGTAACTTACAAAGAAACAGGCATTTTAGTTTTCAAAGGGTATAAACATAATAACATATATGAATCCAGCTTGGAGGATTGCACTCACAATAAAATCACATGTTTATATAGCAAGGCTTCAACTAAAGAAAGCTGGAAATGGCACAAGAAACTGTCACACATCAACTTCAAAACACTTAATAAGTTGGTGAAACAGAGTCTTGTGAGAGGATAACCATAAGCTGGTTTTGTTCAAGATGGACTTTGTGAAGCATGTCAACTTGGAAAACATAGGAAAACATCCTTCAAGAGCAAAACAATAAACACCATTTCTGAACCCTTTTATCTTTTACATTTTAATTTATTTGATCTAGTAAAAGTGATGTCAATTAACAGAAAGAAACATGATCTTGTCATTATAGATGATTTTACAAGATTGTTTTTCTTTTTGCACTCAAAGGATGAAGCTTCACAACACATAATAGACTATGTCACTTTTTTGGAAACTAAATCAAAGAAGACCGTAAGAATACTATGGAGTGACAATGATACTAAATTCAAGAATGCAATAATGTGTATCAAAGGGAATTACTCAATAATTTTCTGTACCAGGAACACCCCAACAAAATAGAGTAGCGGAGAGAAATAATAGAACACTCATAGAGGCAGCCAGGACAATGTTAGCAGAGTTTAAACTGCCAGTATATTTATGGGCTGAGGCAGTCAATACAAAATGTTTCACTCAGAACTGTACATTGATAAACATACATGGAAAGACTCCCTATGAAATGGTGAAGGAGAAGAAGCCAAGTGTGAACCACTTTCACATATTTGGGTGCAAGTGCTTTGTACTTAAAGTACATCATGAAAATCTAAGTAAATTTGAAGTAAAAGTTGATGAAGCTATATTCCTTGGATATGCACCAAATACAAAGACATTCAGAGTCTTCAATCTCAGAACTAGAATTGTTATGGAATCTATTCATGTTGCATTTGATGACAAAAAAATTACAAGTCTGCAGGATGAACCAGAGTCTACAACACTGGAATTTGAAAATTTCAAAATTTTTGAGATAGATGAAATGATGAGGATGAAGAGTCTCAAATCACTCCTGAATCAACACAAGAACCTGCACACTCTGAGGGGGAGCCATAAAATTCAACTCCAATCAACTCAGAGTCTGACATTTTAGGGTCTAGCCAGACAGAGTCTAGACAAACAGAATTAAGTTCTTCAGAGTTTAACTCATCAAGGTCTGGATTAGGCAACTCTGAATCTTTTACAGGGTCAAATAACTCAAGGGGAGCCTCTTCATTTGAATTCCATTCAAAAATAGAAACTGCCAATGATTTAGGGGAGCCTCAAGTTCCAGAACCAATCTTCCACCAGCTAGAAAATGTGCAAGGGATCACACTCCTGATTTAATAATTTGTGATCCTGAGAGTGGTGTGCAAAGAAGAAAAGCTACTCAAAATGAATGTCTACACAGCTTTTTTCTCTAAAAAATGAACCAAAGAAAATTGAGGAAACATTACAAGACCCTAATTGGATCATTCCAATGTAAGAGGAATTAAATGAATTTAAGAGAAACAAAGTGTGGAAACTTTTACCAAAACCTAGAAATAGATCAATTATTGGTGCAAAATGGGTGTTCAGGAACAAACTTTATGAGAATGGTACTGTGATAAGAAACAAAACAAATCAGGTAAAATTATGTTTACATTTGGTGATATTACATTTGATGTCACTGCTGATATTATAAACTTTGTGTTTAAATTTTCTGTGAAGACACCATTTGATAAAACTGTTGATGACTCATAAATCAAAAGCATGTTTAAATCGTTAGGTTATTCTGTTAGCTTGGATACCATGAGTAAAATTACTAGGCCTTACTTGAGGAAAGAATGATCTTTCTTTTTTGATAAAATTGCAAAATGTTTCACTGGTAAGTGTAGTGGTTTTGATGCTATTACATTTATTACCTACCAAATTGGTCACAGTCTCTTATTTGATAAAGTCATCAATATTAGTGATATGTTGCTCACTCAAATAGGAGCAAAATTGAATAATGTGCAAGAGGGGAGGAAGAAGGTCTATTACCATAGATTCCTTATACTTCTCCTTAATCACTTCATTCCTAATATGTCTGTCAAGCTTGCATATGACTTTTATGTGCAGGCCTATAGACAACAAATGAGGATATTCTATGATATTAAGAGAATAGATGACAAGAAGAAGACTCTACCTGCCATGGTCTAACCTCAGGTAATGCAGGTAAAACTTTCAACTTACAAACCCTCCATCTATAATGCTTCATTTTTTTGTGGTGAAATGGTGCAGGAACAAGTTATGGAGAGTCCCCTTGCACCTACCCAAGTAGCCAAATCCCCTTCCATCAAAAAATCTAGCAAACCAAAACAAAAAAGAAACCATCCTCTGGTGTCTCTCAACAGACACCAGTTGTAAAGAGGAGAAGATTAATTAAAACCAGGCTTGTAGATGAGCAAAGTGATGAAGAACACAGTCCCCTAGAGAAACGGGTTGTTAAAGGACTTTCTTTATTAAAAGAAAGTTTTGATACACCTGAATCTAACCTTGTAACCAAGTCTGCACACTCTCAAAATGCTACAGACTGTGATAAACCTAGGGATGCACCTCAGGATTCTGAACTTGAGTCTCTTGAAAAATCTTTTTCTAAGAAGTACAAGAGTTTAAGGAAGGCTTATTTTGCACACACACACAAGCCTATTGTTATCACTAACCCCGTTTTGCAGGAAATAGATGCTCCTACAGCTACTACAGAGCCAGACTCTGAAAAACAAAAAAGTCCTGAACCAGAGTCTAATGTTGAGTCAGAGTCTAGATTGCCTTCAGACTCTGATCATTACACATTTTGGGAAGGAATGCCAAAGAAGCAGCCTCAAGTCTTATTGACTCAATAATCACTCCAACTGATGTGGTGCTACTGTTTCTATATCCTTTGGTGGAATCAATTGAAGATGTCGAATCTTACAAGACATAACAACAAGTCTTGGATCTTCTCTCAACTTATGAGGCCCTAAGGAAGAGAATGGAGATGGAGCTACATTTGTATGCACAAGATGCAGTCACCAATTTATACAACTACCTCTTCAACTCTTCACTATAAGATCAAACAGCTAGACTCATAGAAGGCATGACAAATGAAGTTCTCAAAGAACTTGGTGTGCCAGACTCTGAAAAGCCAAAAACCAAAAAGATCAAAAAGATAAAAGTCCATAAAAGGAGAGAATCAGAGTCTATTACTGAGTTAAAAGTTGATGTTGAGCAACCATCTTTTGACTATGAACTAATTTGGGAAAATGGAGCTACCTGCAGGACTACCATTAAATGGATTTCCACTATTCAGCCTCTTCCAAGGAAGTTGATTTATAACCTTGTCCATAATGTAGGGAATGTAGCCAATAAATATATATATCAAACCTTCCAGAGTATATTGGATCAACTCAAGGGCTCTTATTATCAGAAAATTGCAAGGGACCTGCAGGATCTCTTTCATTTGACTTATGTCAAGGCCATCAATTCAATCCATGCCAGGCCTTTTCTCAATGCCAACTTGGATGCATTAACACAGGTAGAACCATAGGAGGTAGTGTGTGATGGAAGGAAGTTGGGAGATGGGACTAGTGCACTAGTGGTGACTACTGAAAAAGGTGCACAACCTACCTCACCCACACAAGAACCACCTAGTCAGAGGTTGGGTGATAGTGGGGCAGGGGAGCATGCTGATAGACCCTCTTTGACAACTCAACAAAATGCTGATGTGAACCCCAATGATATGGAAGGACATACTCTGATGGATGCTCAAGAAGAAAATCAACAATCATTTCTGTCAGAGTCTATCCACCTTGAGGGGGAGTCTCATGCACCAATAGTCAAAGATGGTGACACAAAGACTCTGGCTTCAAATAAAGTCATATTGAAGCAGTCAGAATCTATAGTAGACCTTGAGACTGGGATACTGGAGACAACAGACCCTGAAAAGAAAGAAGAAGATGTAAAGCATAATGTAATGTAGTATGTAATAGTGATAACGATAACTCAACTAAGAAACAAAGACAGATAAATAATACTAATATGCAGCACAGGAATCCAGAAGGACATGTACACAAGAATCATACATACATCATTGCAGAGCATTCAAGATGAAAGGTTTACTGAACTACAACGAGAGAAGTTCATTAATATGTTCAGGCCTCAGCAACAAATAAGTGTTCAGTGGATTTAAGGCTAAAGTCAGTGTAATGATTTGTGTATAATTGTCAAAGGGTCTCAGTGATCAGAAGCAATGAATAAGTCCAAAGTAAATCAGCTAAAACATAACAGAAGTTAAGGGAATTCAATTCAGTGTTAGTCATTTGTGAACCAGACCAGTGCACTAAGCGTCAGCACAAGAAGAAAAGAATTGTCTTGGTTAATCAGAAGAAAATCATTTGATCAAGCCAGAAGAGTGAAAATCAAGTAGTAATTACTTCAAGCACTTCAAGAAATATGTTAAGGCAAGTAGTATTGCATTTGGTGGCTCCTACACTCTTGAAGTACTCTAGAGGTGCCACTAACCTTGTAAAGTAGCAACAAACCAAGAATAAAGCCAAGTAAAATCAAGAAGATGGTTTATGGCGCCTGCACAAGGGAATGAGAGTGCAGGCGCAACGAAACTTGTTGTGGCACCACAGAAGATTAAGGGAAAGGTTAGTGGCGCCTACCAACTGCAAACTATGTGTAGGCGCAACAAAAGCTCACACAGGCGCAACAAAACTCATGTAAATGTTTCTAAGTAGTTTAGTGGTGCCTACATTGTGGGAATGGTGTATAGGCGCAACTAAACTTCTACTTGGCGCAACAAAGTTATTCTAAGGTGCAACAAACCTCTATGTGGCGCCTACACACCACTACCACTCTTGTAGGAGCAAAAAAGGACTTGAGAATTGTTGGAAATCATTTTCCAAAAATTCTACAAATTATATATGGGTGAAAATCAATATGGACAGTAAGGAATTCATTCATCTTCAATAAAAGACATACAGACGGGAGCACCATTAAAGCTTAACATTCATATCACCCAACTATATTTTCCTTTGTAGCATTGATTGAACCCACTGAAGCTAATCATTTGATTAGAAGTGTAGCACCTCAGGGATTTAATAATACATTATTATTTCCCCGAATCTTTGTGTTTCAGTAACTGCCATTTTAATATCTAAAGAACACAAACACTTAATCCGCAATATAATGAAAAATCTACCACATCATATTCAACCCCCCCCTTCTATGATGATTTTGGACCTAACAATTGGTATCAGAGCTTGTTGATTGAAGTTACAAATCAAGATCCAAAAATAGTTTTTCGAAAAAGTGCACTTTTAGATCTAGAAAAATTTATATTGAAATTTCTTTATTATTAAAGAAAATTCAATTTTGAATTTTTTAAAGATTTTAAATTCACTAATTTTATAAAGACTATCAATCATCAAGAATTCAAATTAAAATTTTATTTCTCGAAATTTAATTTTTTATTTGAATTGATTTTAATTTTTAAGAAATTAATTATTTCTTGAGATTTAAAATTCTTCGCAACCATTAGTACCCAGAAAATTAGCAGCATCAAAATCCCTACATTTGATAAAAATGAATACATTTTATGGAAGAAGAAGATGTCCACTTTCATTAAATCAGCAAATTCTCAATACATGGGAATTCTGGAAAATGGACCCTATGTACCTCAGAAGCTAACACCTGAAACAGTTTCANAGGCATCACCTCAGTCATCCAAGGTATCATTTCTTTCCACAGTTGATATGTCTAATTCTGATTATAAGAAAACTGTAGAAGATCTTAGTGTAGAAATGTTTAACATTCACACAAGCATGCTAGCATCTGAAGAAGAAAATGCTAAATTAGTTCTAAAGAATAAAATGCTAGAAGCTAGAAATAAAGAACTAGAGCATGCATGTGTTAACTTAGAAGATCTGAAACAGAAGATAGAATATCTACAAAATAGAGACAAATGCAACCAGANAATCATCTTCAATGTATCCTAATGGATTCACTGGACACTACAATGCTGAATTAAGTGATTAATTACACCAGTGCCAAATAGATGTGGGATACGATTGATCTGCTAATGGAAGGTACAACAGAAGTGAAGGAGAACAGGCTGGATATTTTTACATCCCAGTATGAAGCCTTCAAGTCACTACCAGGAGAAAGTATCACTCAA
>QRFB01002717.1:4191-25256 GCA_008931105.1 Oenanthe javanica | reverse complement strand
AGACAAATGCAACCAGAAAGTAGAAACTGCGCTTAGGAATAAAATTTCTGAGTTAGAGTTAAAACTTCAAGCTTATAAGAAATTTGCTAATCTTGTTAAGGAGGAAATAGTTAAACAAGTCATAGGTCAGAAAAAAGGAATAGGATTTGACTATGATAAAAAGGAAGGAAAGAGATNAGCAAGAGCAGAGACAAATCATTTATGGGTCAGGTACAGTGGACAGTAAGAATATAGCACTGTTGAAGACTACAGCACTTGTAGCCAAGGATTTTGCTGTTACAGAGACCAACACAGTAATGTCTGTTGTTGAGAAAGAAGAGATTCTAGAAGCTGAAATTTCAGAGAATGCTCAAGCAGGTGATGAAGATGACTTCTACTCAATGGAAGAACTTGAACAATTGGAAAACAAGACAATGGCCTATATGGCAGGAAAGTTCAAGAACCTCAGGTTTAGGAGGAACCCTAAGTACAAATTCAAGAGTAACTCAAGTTACAGTGGTTCCAGTTTCAGAAACAGCAACCGAGGTGGTTCGTCTTCAGGGTCTTACAGCAAAGGAGGTTATAAGACGGGGATGGTAGACCGCAGTAAGTTCAAGTGCTATAACTGTGATGAACCCGGGCATTTTGCTACAGAATGCCGGAAGCCTAAGCAAGGAAAAGAAAGAAAGGAGTCGTATGACGAACTTAAGCAAAAGTATGATGCACTGGTAAAGAAGCATCAGGGCAGAGCTTATATAGCCGAGGGAAAGAGCTGGGATGACTCAGACAATGATGAAGAGGAGACATATGGAAATGTTGCACTAATGGCAGACTCTTCAGAGGCATCACCTCAGTCATCCAAGGTATCATTTCTTTCCACAGTTGATATGTCTAATTCTGATTATAAGAAAACTGTAGAAGATCTTAGTGTAGAAATGTTTAACATTCACACAAGCATGCTAGCATCTGAAGAAGAAAATGCTAAACTAGTTCTAAAGAATAAAATGCTAGAAGCTAGAAATGAAGAACTAGAGCTTGCATGTGTTAACTTAGAAGATCTGAAACAGAAGATAGAATATCTACAGAATAGAGACAAATGCAACCAGGAAGTAGAAACTGCGCTTAGGAATAAAATTTCTGAGTTAGAGTTAAAACTTCAGGCTTATAAGAAATCTGCTAATCTTGTTAAGGAGGCAATAGATAAACAAGTCATAGGTCAGAAAACAGGAATATGATTTGACTATGATAAAAAGGAAGGAAAGAGACATGTGGAATCAATTGCTGAGGAAAGTCCTGTGAAGCAAGATATTCCACATGTGTTAAAAAATGTTGCTAAGCCCTTATACAAGAAGTTTGANGGTAGACCGCAGTAAGTTCAAGTGCTATAACTGTGATGAACCCGGGCATTTTGCTACAGAATGTCGGAAGTCTAAGCAAGAAAAAGAAAAAAAGGAGTCGTATGACAAACTCAAGCAAAAGTATGATGCACTAATAAAGAAGCATCAAGGCAGAGCTTATATAGCTGAGGGAAAGAGCTGGGATGACTCAGACAATGATGAAGAGGAGACATATGGAAATGTTGCACTAATGGCAGACTCTTCAGAGGCATGAACTCAGTCATCTAAGGTATCATTTATTTCCACAGTTGATATGTCTAATTCTGATTATAAGAAAACTGTAGAAGATCTTAGTGTAGAAATGTTTAACATTCACACAAGCATGCTAGCATCTGAAGAAGAAAATGCTAAATTAGTTCTAAAGAATAAAATGCTAGAAGCTAGAAATAAAGAACTAGAGCATGCATGTGTTAACTTAGAAGATCTGAAACAGAAGATAGAATATCTACAAAATAGAGACAAATGCAACCAGAAAGTAGAAACTGCGCTTAGGAATAAAATTTCTGAGTTAGAGTTAAAACTTCAAGCTTATAAGAAATTTGCTAATCTTGTTAAGGAGGAAATAGTTAAACAAGTCATAGGTCAGAAAAAAGGAATAGGATTTGACTATGATAAAAAGGAAGGAAAGAGATATGTGAAATCAATTGCTGAGGAAAGTCCTGTGAAGCAAGATATTCCACATGTGTTAAAAAATGTTGCTAAGCCCTTATACAAGAAGTTTGACTTCGAACCCCTAGATGAAGAACAGATTTTAATGAAAGAAGAAATTCTTGCTGAGGATCAAAAGAAAGAGGAAGTAAGTAAAGAGGAGTTGCCTAAGAAATCTGTAAAAATTGTAGAATCTAAAGAACAGATTAAAAGTAATTTAGGCAACAAGAATGAAAAAAATGAAAGCTAACAGAAATGGCAAGATAGGTATTAACAAGAAAAATGACCATGCCTATTCTCCCAAAGCAATTAGGAAATTTTGTAATAATTGTAATTCTACTGGTCATCTTACGCATGCATGCAAAAAGATAAAAGAAGTAAAAGAAGAAACTCTTAATGTGTCTGCCATGTCTATCCCTTATCAACCATGTGGTNCATGCCTGCCATGTCTATCCCTCATCAACCATGTGGTAAAGTAGGATGCATGCCATGTGCTTTCAACATCATGTCCGCATACATAAACTTAATGAATACATCATCTAGTACTGGCATGAATACAGATGTGAACATGAATAGAAAGCATGTTAGGGCAAAGACTGCTAGTCCTCCTAAGTCTAGGAAGGAAGCTCCTGTCCTTAAGCCTAAAGACACTCGTGTCAAGGCTAAACCAAAGGGCAAGGGCACAGTCGATGAGAAAGACAAGGACCAGAAAATTTCTGTAGCTAAATCTGTTTACTTATCTAATCCTCTTGGACCCAGTCAAATTTGGGTGCCAAAGAATAAGTAATCAATCTGCGGTTGTAGGGCATAGCAAAGAACAAGCGTGTCATGTGGATTCTCGATAGTGGCTATTCAAGGCATATGACTTGTGATAGGGCCCTGCTATCAGATGTGATTGAGAAAGCTGGCTCGATAGTGACCTTTGGAGATAACAACAAGGGATTCACAAAGGTACATGGAAATCTGCAAAATGGAAATGTTATCATAGAAAATATCTCTCTTATGGATGGATTAAAGCACAACCTTCTAAGTATCAGTCAGTTCACTGACAAGGGCTTCAAAGTAACTTTTGAGAAAGAAAGATGTGCAATCCAAAACAGGAAAGATGCGAAGCTTGCTCTTCAAGGAGTGAGAAAGGGGAATCTCTTTGTAGCTGACTTATTCTCTGCAAGCAAAGGCGAAGTTCAATGTTTCTACAGCAAAGCTTCAACAGAGGACAGTTGGTTATGGCACAAGAAACTTTCACACCTAAACTTTAAAGCAATGAACTATTTAGTTAAGAGGGAATTGGTTAGAGGTTTACCTGAAATGGAATTCTATCAAGAAGGATTATGTGAAGCATGTGAAAAATGGAAGTCAAAGAGAGCATCTCACGGAAGCAAAGATTCTTCAGACATTACTGAACCACTAAAACTTTTGTATATGGATTTATTTGGTCTAGTCAATGTCATGTCTATGTCAAGGAAGAGATATGCACTAGTAATTGTAGATGACTACTCTAAGTACACGTGGGTGTTGTTTCTAGCCTCGGAGGATGAAGCCCCTCAAACAATCATAGATCACATAAAGCAAATAGAGGTAGAAGCTGGTTTGCCTGTCAGAAAAATAAGGTCTGACAATGGAACAGAATTCAGAAATGTAACCCTGAATGAATTCTGTGCTGAAAAAGGGATTTCAAGACACTACTCAGCGCCCAGAACTCCACAACAAAATGGAGTAGTATAAAGGAAGAACAGAACTTTGGTTGAAGTAGCAAGAACTATGCTGAATGAAGCTAAGTTACCTTTATACTTTTGGGCTGAAGTAGTCAACACAGCTTGCTACACTCAGAATCGTACCCTGATTAATAAATATCATGACAAGACTCCATACGAGATAATGGTAAATAAGAAACGAACACTGAAATACTTTCATGTGTTTGGAGCAAAGTGCTTTGTATTGAAAGATGATGAGCATCTAGGAAAGTTCGAATCCAAGGCTCATGAAGGCATATTTCTTGGCTATTCTCTGGAATCTAAGGCGTACAGGTTTTATGTGATTGAACACAAGAAGGTCATTGAAAGAATGAATGTAACTTTCGATGATCTTAAGCTCCCAAGTCTACAAAGAATACATGACATTGAAACTCTGCAGTTTGAAAATTTGAACTCAGATGAAGGTGAAATGGAACCTGAAGCTACAACAGAAAATCAAGTACCAAATGAGAATATCAACAATGATGATTCTGACCCTAGTAGTGGAAACAGTGGAAGATTCACAGAAACTACTAGTAGTGGCAGAGAATCTCATTCTTAACCAAGCAGCAGCTTAGGGGGAGCAACTGAAGGATCTACTAGTAGGACTCAACACTTTAATGATTATCAAGCTGAATCTTCTAGGGGAAATCTGCCTAGACATAGGGTATGGAGTAGAGCTCACCCCTTTGAGTTGATTATAGAAAATCCAGATGCTGGAGTTCAAACTAGACGTGCTTCTCAGAATGAATGTTTATTCTCTAGTTTTATCTCTGAAATAGAGCCAAAGAAAGTGGAAGAAGCATTGGAAAATCTAGATTGGATAATAGCTATGCAAGAAGAACTCAATCAGTTTCAGAGACAAAAAGTTTGGAAGCTGGTACCCAGGCCAAAGAACAAGTCTATAATTGGCACAAAATGGGTATTCAGAAATAAACTGGATGAAGATGGCATTGTTACGAGGAACAAAGCCAGACTGGCTTCTAAAGGTTATTCCCAAGAAGAAGGAATAGATTATGATAAAATATATGCACCAGTGGCAAGGCTTGAAGTTATCAGGATGTTTCTAGCATTCACAGCACATTACAACTTTAAATTCTATTAAATGGATGTGAAGAGTGCATTCCTGAATGGAGAGCTTGAAGAAGAAGTGTATGTGGAACAACCCCCAGGGTTTGAAGATCCAGAATTTGCAGATTTTGTATACTTCCTCTTCAATGCACTCTATGGCCTAAAGCATGCACCTCGGACATGGTATGACACTCTATCTATATTCCTACTTGAAAATGGTTTCACTAGAGGTGTCATAGATAAGACTCTGTTTCATAAAATGCATAAAAATGACATGATATTAGTACAGGTATATGTGGATGACATTATATTTGGTTCTACTAACGATCAGTTGTGTAGTAGATTTGCTAAGCTAATGCAGAGTAGGTATGAAATGAGCATGATGGGAGAGCTGAATTACTTCCTTGGACTCCAAGTAAGCCAAAGGAAAGATGGAATCTTCATTTGTCAGACCAAGTACTTCAAAGATCTTTTGAAGAAGTATGGTCTTGAAGATGCATCAACAGCTAAAACTCCAATGCCAACTGCCACTAAGCTTGATCAAGATGAACCTGGTAAGAAGTTGGATATCACAAGCTACAGAGGTGTGATCGGCTCATTACTTTACCTAACTGCAAGTAGGCTAGATATTATGTTTTTTACATGCTTGTATGCTAGGTTCCAGTCTAACCCTAAATAATCACATCTTATAGCTGTTAAATGGATTTTTAGGTATCTTAAGGGAAGTCTGAATCTTGGAATTTGGTACCCTAAAGATACAGGTTTTGACCTTATTGGCTATACAGATTCTGATTATGCAGGTTGTAGGATTGATAGAAAAAGTACATCAGGGAGTTGTCAATTCCTTGGTAGAAGATTGGTGTCCTGGTATAGCAAGAAGCAGCACTCAGTTGCAATGTCAACAGCTGAAGCTGAATATGTTGCTGCTGGAAGTTGCTGTGCACAAATACTGTGGATAAGGAACCAACTTCAAGACTATGGACTGTTGCTGAACAAAATTCCAATATTCTGTGACAACACAAGTGCCATAGCCATCACAAACAATCCTGTTCAACATTCAAGGACCAAGCACATTGATATCAGGTATCATTTCATTAGAGAGCATGTCATGAATGGTACTGTAGAGTTACATTTTGTACCTACAGAGCAGCAAATTGCAGACATCTTCACTAAACCACTGGACGAAATCACTTTTACTAGACTAGTTTGTGAACTTGGGATGTTAAATTCTAATAACTAATTAGTTAGTAATCTAAAACTGCAATTTGAAGCTGATAAATTCACTGGGTAATTAATAATTAATATTTTTAGGACTTGTGAATTTATCTACCAAATTATTTTCCAGTTAATAGGATTAAATATTAGATAAATACCTTGTGCATGCCTGCTAATTTTATTAATCTGGTATTTATTTAATTTTGATCTAATAAAATATTTAAGTGCTTGTATTTAAATGATAAATTCTTGGCACTTATATATATTTAAATATTATTTGAAATTATTTTAAATGAAAAGGATGAATATTTAAATTTATTCTTATATTTAAAATAAAAGTAAAATAATAAGAAGCATAATTTATTTATGATAATGATTTTAACAATTAATGTTGTTATTGTTATTAATAAATATTTTGTGAAATAATATTTGTGAGTAATTAATTATTATTGATTAATTATACAAATTATTCATAAATATTATTTAATTATTTGTAACAAAATCTAGGAACACTTGAATTTGACAAGTACTGTGTGGCGCTTAATATAATTTAGTGGCGCCTATACAGTGCAGACACTGTGTAGGCGCAACTTAACTCAACACAAGTACTTGGAATAATTTGGTTTGGAAATCAAGTGGTGCCGTGGGGTTTTGTTGCGCTAACACAGTGTCACCACTGTAGAGGCGCAACAAACCACTTAGTTTTTGTTGCCAAGTTTTGTGGCGCTAGAAGATTTTATGGCGCCTACACAGTGACCACACTGTGGAGGCACAACAAAAATTTCTAATAAGTTTTGTTGCGCTGGGTAGTTTAGTGGCGCCAATACAGTGTGAGCACTGTAGAGGCGCAACTAAAGTACTTAGCCGATTTTATTATTGATTTTGTGGCGTCTATATATATATGTGTGGTTTTGTTGCGATTCTTTATATACATACATAGTACACATACTATATAAGGCGCAAGAACAAAACACAGATCTACAATTTTTAATCAAACATAACTAAGCCAATTTTTGTCCGATTGTTAAACTAAAATCAGATTTGTGGAACCCACATTCAATCCTATCATTTACAAGTGGTCCCACTGATTTTGATTAAGATCTTAAAATTCTCATTTTTACAAAAAAATCGAACATTTCTGGCTTGGGTTAGTTAATTCTTAATCGATTGAAAATTATTATAAAATTAAAAGTGTGCTTAAAATTACTAGGAGATAATTATATATTTATTTTATGAAAATCCAAGTAATTTTTAAATATTAGGGTTTGGTTCGTAATTTACTATAATTTTTTGATCTTAATTAGTAATTTTAATTCGTACAAATTATCTCTCAATTTATAAAATGGCAGGTAATTTTGAGATTAAAAAGACTAATTATTTATCAATTTTAGTAGATGATTGGACCGAGACAGGAGAGTTAGGAAACTGGGCTAGGTTTTTAAATGAACAGTCTTTAGTCTGGTACGCACTAACGACTTATGTTCCTTTGAATAGAAATTTGTTAAGATAGGTATAGAGGTTTGCACTAGACACATCTGCAGATGGCATCTTACCCTTTACTTGCAAAATACAGAGACAGAAGGTGCGAATCACTGAGAACGACATCAATAGAGCACTTCATTTGCCATCTGAAGATTTTGAAGATGAACCATCACAGGCAGATCTGGACAATTTCTTTATATTCCTACACTGCACCAGAGTGAACAATAATCTTCCAAAGAAGATTTATAAGAATCACCTAACCAAGGAGTGGAATTTAATCTTCAGCATCTTATCTCACTGCTTTGCACTAAAGACAGGTGGATTCCACGGAATTACACAGTTCAACAAGGTGATTGGGTATGCAGTGGCATCTAGTTCCAGAATAAATTTTGGCAAGTTGATCATGACAGAGATTCTTAAGAACCAGGCCAAAATGGAGAACTTCTGTTTGTATCCCAGATTCTTGCAGCTGGTGTTGAATCAAGTGTTGTGAGCTGATCAGCTGCAAATGTTTCAGAACAGTCCATTGGAAGAGTCACCCTCACTCCAGTTCAAGACAATTCTATTGCTACATAATGAGGCTGACTATCCCAACAGGTATACTCCTGCTCCGATAAATGACCCTATCAGAGACTTCTTTGATCTTCTTAGACAGGTTAATGAAGAAGATGCAGAAGAAGAAGAAGAAGTAGCAACAACCTCTAAAGAGGGCAATGAAGCTGAAACCTCAAGTGAGTCTGGAAACTCAGCAGCATCAGAAGAGGAAGATTAAAGCTCTGGAAAAGAAGATGAAATTATGGAAGAGGCTGGTTCTGAACATGAGAAAGAACTAATTCCTGAAGAAGAAGAACAAAGGAGAAGCCCTGAAATTCAAATAGAGGAGATAGTTGTTGAGGTAGAAGTGGAAGAGCCTCAGACTACAGAGGTGTACATCCCCAACATTTCTAATGAAAAAATGGATGAAGGTACACTTCTTGACTTTGACTTTTCTGCTTTTCTAACTAATGAATTTGTCACAATATCTCCTACTGTGCCTTAAACGGCAATGCACACAGTAGAGCCCTCAGCGGCCTTCGAAACTGGCAATGAACTTGGTCAAAACCAACCAGTTCTAACCACTGCCAGAGAACAACAAACACTCCCTTCATCTCCTCAAACCAGAAAGAGAACCATTGATATAGATGATAGGAGTGATTCCCTACCAAATCAGGAAAATTTTGAAATATCCCCTACAGCTTTTCGTTCTAGAAAATGTCGTAAAATGGATTTTAGACCTAAGGCAACTGTGAGCCAGGAACCTGATTCTCCAATCTCTGACGACATTATCTTTCTTCATAACCTCAATTCTGAAATTGATAAACTCCTGAAAGGTATGGGAATAGAAACAAAGATGGAAACAAAATCCGCTACTTCAGTAGCTAATACTGTTTTGATTGATCCAATTCAGAACCTGTCTTCACAGATAGTAGGGGGCATCACTGACTCTCAAGAGCCACTCATTACATTGTCAAATGTGGTGACTCCCCTGGACTTAACATCTCCAGATCCTATTCAGGATAAGTGGAATGGAAACTATCCCATAGAAGGGAAGAGGTCTCTATTCAAGGAGTAGCTGTGTCAACAGCATCACCACTTCAAGTAGAAGTGCCTTCATAGGCATCGCGGGGCACCACAGGCTATCATTTGTCAATCACTACATTGCCTGAGGTGGTGACCCCCCTGGAAATTCCAAGTCCAGCTCCTACACAGGAGGTCCTCCCCACCTTAACAGGTCAGGTGGAGGGAAAACACACCCATAGAAGGGATGTGGACTCTATTAATAGAGTATCTGCTACTTCGGTAGTAGAACCTGTTTAGGGTGTCTATGAGCAGGTAATGCCTTCATTGGCTTCAGCTGGAATCACGGATTCTACAAACTTGCCTATCATTACAGAATCCACAGTGGTGACCACACTGGGTTCAACCCCAGTTCTTGAAAAAGGAGTTCTCCCCACCCATCTTGGTCCGGCGGAGAGGCAACCCACCCATAGAAGGGATATGGATTTTAATATAGGTACAGAAGATCAGAATGTGCTAATGAATCAAATGAGTGCACACTTAACCTTAGTGATATTTTATTCCCTGAATCAAACGAGAAGAAGGAAAAAGAAGTGCAGGAGCCAAGCTATTGGAAGTGCAGTCAAACTAATACTTAATTGAGGGCTAAGAGAATAAAAGGGCTTGGAGATTTCTCAGCATCAGATATTGACAAGACTACAATTCTATTAGCTGATCCACAGTCTTTTATAGGCAGTTTGAAATGCTCACTCAAAAAAAGTTCAATAAAGTGGTGTCTGCTCAAGTTATCTACAATGTTTTTGAAAGAAGATTACCAGGAGGACAGGGTGAAACTGAAAAGGTGAAAAATGAGATGATGGTATATTTTCTTAGTGGAGGAGCTGTAAGGTGGATAAGCCAATCAAATTTCATATTCATTAAACAGGCTGAGGAGTTGCAATATATCATATTTCTTCTATCAATAACATCTGAGGTGAACAAGAGCAAGGAGGAAGTGACCAAGAAATGGTTCATATAAATTGATAGGAAATTAATACTACATAGACAGGCAAATAAGCAGATGGTCAAATTTTCTTTGAAATATATTGACACTGAAGGGAGGGATCAAGACATGCCTCTGGAAGTAAAGGAAATAAAATTTGAAGAAGTTGTGGGAAAAGGGGGGGGTTAAATACAATATCTAAATTTATTCATCGAATTTCGAATTAAAAATATTATTTTAATTTCTCACGAAATATTAATTATAATAAAATACTATTCAAGTATAAGATATGATTTTTAACTTGAAAATTATTACAAAATTAATACGATGAAAGTGTAAATAACTGTTTAGAATTCAAGAATGATTTAGACATGAATTATTCTATAATAACAATTATTATTCAAACTAGTACAGAAAGTCTGTGAATATTACAATCAGACAAATTACTGAATTTGAATATTTTTCCAATGTTCGAAATATGAAGTTGTGACCTCTTATTTATAGAGGCAGTAAGCTAATATGACTTTCTAGATCAGGACATGTTTCAGACATTATTTAAGCCTGTTTGACTTTCCAAAAGTACTTGCATGACTTTCCAAAATTCTTGGTATGATCTTTCCTTACTCAGTATGAATTTGAATATAGAAGCTCGGTATGATCTTTCCTTCAAAGATTTGGTATGACATTTGAGAATTATTCGGTATGACATTCTGTTGAAGCTTTGGTATGACTTTCTTTCTTCAAAATTCGATATGACCTTTATTTGAAGTTTGTATGACTTTTTCTCGTCATTATTTTGGTATGACTTTTTAATAAAGTCTAAAAGACTTATTAAAAGTCATATCAAGTCATATCTTTTATAATAAATTAATTCTACTTAATTTAATTAAATAATTTATAAATTAAATTAAATTTAACTTGAATTAATTTAATAAAATAAATTAAATAATTAATGAACTTTTAATAGTAGAATTAAAATACTATCTTGACTTGTACAACCTTATTGTTAGCTCCAAAATCTTTCAGTCTTTGCTATGTCTTCTATTATAAAACCACTTAAGCTAGATGATAAATATTTATTAATTAATTGACACACAAATATACTGTCTGGTTCATTTGTGCCATACTAAAATAAATATTCTTAACTTTTTCACTTTAAAAGTTGTGGTCTTCTGTCTTTCTTCTGCTTTATTGTCTTTCCTCTTTTGTTTTCTTCTTCTGGAATATTCGTGTAGTAGCCACTTAAAATCTTATGTATCTTCTTAATTCTTCTGAAATATTACTTCTTTATTTTTTACTGACGCTTGAACATATTAATGAACTTCTTCCAGTGCTGAGTAGCAATCTCATCAAAATACTTCTGATACTAGGATTCTTCGTGTCTAGTTGACTTTCTTCATCTTGATTCCTGTTATCATATTTATTATTACTTCTCTTTCTTATCTGAGTTGAGTTTTCATCTAATTATTACAAATAGGCCTAGTCATATGCCTTTCAATCTCTCCCTATTTGTTGTTAAACATTTCACACACAAATTCCTAGAGGATAACTCAACTAACAACTAAGAAAATAATACGACATTTGAGAAGTGTAAATAACAAAAAGTTCTGGTATTATATTTAACAATTTTCCAGATTCAAACATGAAATCTTGACCTATCTAAGTCTTCAATCTTCACCATCTTCAGAAGTATCAACTTCACATTCTTAAAGATTTGAAATCTTGTGAACGGGTGTCATTGGTACATCTTCAGTGGCTGATTTCTTTAGCTGTTTGGACTCACCATATAACCTTCTCTGTTCAGCACGTGCTAATTCCCAAAGCACTTCCTGCTCAACGGGATCTTCTTCCTCTTCTTGTATATCATACGACTGACTTGAGTCTATTTTTGACATTTTCCGGATGTAAGATTTGATACCTTTTGACAAGCAGTAATTCCGGATCTTTTAAGTAACATCTGTTTTATCTTGAGTTCTAAACCCCTTAGACCTCGGCATAGTCTCAACCTCAATCATGTACTTGATAGTGTATTTCTGTAAGGACTCCTCATCTAACTTTAAGATATGATAATACTTATTTGTGAGAAACCTTACCTCATGAGGATTATGAATGATTTGAGGACTAACTGCTTTTGCAAAGTCTCTGAGTCTGTCTCTTAGAAGCTCATTCTCTTCTGAACTCCTTTTAACTTTATTCATCAAAGTCCACAACATAGATAAAGATCTTGCTCTGAAGAATTCCATTGAGATTCTAAAGGAGCCATTTCTATGGGTATAAACTAGGATCTGCCAATCCTCGATAACATGATCAACCAGCACAGTGATGTAATCAACTTCTTTTTCAGGGCCTTCATGAAATTATCAATGCTGTCATTTAAATTTTCTAAGCGATTGATAATTGATATTAGTAGCATATCTTGAAATGGACCCTTCTGTACTTTGTCCATGATCTCTCTGGCAGTGTCTTATCTTGCATCTATCTTTAGTTATACATCTCTCTTCTCCTCTTTAACAACAATAACCCAAAACTTCTATTTTTCTAGGCTTACTTTCTTTTCAGCCTTTGCTTTCTCCTGGACTAGAGCCTACAGCTATTCAAACTTAGTATCACTTACCTTGATGTCTTCTTTCAGCTTCTTTATGGCCTCTTCATAGGAAGGATTAGACTATTCTTCTCTAGGAAACATAAATTTTTCATCAAAGGCATTTTCTTCTTCAGCTCTGCAGTAGTCTGGATTGTAAGTGTCATCTTGACCACTATTCTCAATAAATTGATCTTCAGGATAGTATTGTTCTTCTTAAATATTTGACATAAACTGATCTTCTTCATAGAGCTTGGCTTTGCCCTTATCTTTCACTTCCTTCTCTAATCTTTTCTCCCCCTTAGTTGAGGGATCCCCTACATATTTTAAAGCTTCAATTGATTTGACTAGTTTCTCCATGGTCTCGTAGACCTGCTTCATCCCTTCATTTAAATGAATCATACCTTCATCCAACTTGTTGAATCTTTTAGTGGATATTTCTTCATTTTCAATTATTCCCAGATTCAAGCTCTTCTCAACATCATCAATTCTCTCATTAATGTTGCTTATCTCCTTCATATCCTCAGTAATGAAACTTTGTACATTTTGGATATCTTGGGTCTTCAGGAGAATGTTGGACTTTACATCAGTAACTTCTTTGTGCATGATTTTCAACTGTTCTGTTATAGAGGCAGATGTAGACTTGTTTTCTGCTTGTGCTTTGACTTGAGCTAATTCAGCCTGAACAATCTGCATTTCTTTCTGGAGAGCTTTCATTTTCATTAACAGTTCACTGTGTGTGTGTGCACTCACCTCACTTGTACTCCTATTTATTTCACTAT
Source organism: Oenanthe javanica (assembly GCA_008931105.1). Taxonomy (NCBI): domain Eukaryota; kingdom Viridiplantae; phylum Streptophyta; class Magnoliopsida; order Apiales; family Apiaceae; genus Oenanthe; species Oenanthe javanica. The sequence goes on along the minus strand of QRFB01002717.1, from coordinate 11,829 downwards.
CACTATATGCATATGTTTCGCTCGGTGTTTGCCTCATAACACTCGTGTTTAACTCCTTTCCAACTTCCTTTGCAGTACCTGTATATATTACTACAACAGTTGAAGACTTGTAATGTTCTTCTGAAGCCTGTGAAGGCATGTCCACAGCAGGATTAAACTGATGTGACTCCTCTACTGACGTAGCTACTCTTTGAATAGAGCCCCAACTCCCTCTATGGAGTGGTTGCCTCTCACCTGATCCACTAGTGGATGGGAGAACTTCCTTTGCAAAAACTGGAGGTATTAATTCGAAGAGGGTCACCACATTAGACAATGTAGTGATTGGCTCGTTAGAGTCTGTAGTGCCTCGCAAAGCCTGTAAAGGCACTTGATACTTTACAACATTTAAAATGTTTTGTTCCACTGTGAATGTGGCATCGAACAAATTTGTATCCAAAACATTTTCTTTGACATTTGTTGTGCTCTCGTCTCTGTGTGTACTTTGGATAATTGGAGGTCCTGCTAGAGTGAGTGCTAGCAGTGTGCTTGACTCTTTACATGATGTCATGGCTGGATGGCGAATTTCAATAGATTCATCCTCTTGATAGAATGAATCCAGAGACTGTTGAATTGTCATTTCAAAATCCAAATCCTGTTGAGAGGATAAGGATGGATCTACAGTTGTCTCAGGTTTGTTTCTCGATCTTTTCTAAGGTAGAGACAGAGCTGCGGGTTCATTCACTGAACTACCTTGTGTTCTTCCTTTAACTTTCCTAACAGGTTTCTTCCTTTTTCTGATTTGACTCAAAGAAGTTGAAGAAGAAATGGTTTGGGGCTCTAACTCAACTTGGGATTGAACCTGTGTGTTTTTAGGTTCATAGCCGAAATCCTGAAGTGTAAGACCACAATCATAGTCTGCCATAGATATATTTAAAGGTAAGAAATTAGATGCTAAGGTTTGAGACATTACTTGTTGTGCCTGTGCCTCTTGGTCTGCAGGTTGAGCAGCTTCAAGTAGTAGCTGTGCAGGATGATCAACTTCTATTGACACTTGATTTGGCTCTTGCTGAAGCGGTTGAGCTTGTGCAGGATTTGTTACTTGATCTAAGATCTCAGCCATATATTGTGTTCTAACAATTGGTACCCCTGGGTACTTGTTCTGGTTCTTGAGCCTTGTAAACAGATTTTTCAGAGAAGTGGGAGATGCTCACTAGGCTGGTCTAGAATAGTGCTTTATCCTCATCTGAAAGAATATCATTCATAAACAGCATTAAGAATCTTAGATAATAGCACGTTACGTTATGTTCCCAGCTTTTTGGCGTCCCCAATTTGCTTATAATTTCAGTCAACACCAGCTTCCCAAAATTAATCCTCCTATTGTAGGCCACAGAATACCCAATAATTTGAAGAAGCGAGGAGATGTTGTTGAAGTTACTCTTCGTTGTTGGGGAAAACACTTTAGCTAGTGTATCGAAGAAATAATCTCATTCGCTAACTAGCTTTCCTTTCGACATTTTGACGAGATTAATTTCACCTTGATACAATATAGCCTAGAAGAACTCAATTATCTCTGGTACTGTTGGTGAGTCAATGAAATCCTCAGTCAAAAATCCTAAGATTCTGTTCACGTCATCTTCAGTCACCATGTATTCATGTTCACCAATAGTGAAAGAAAACTGTGTTCTTGCTGCAACTATTATATTCCGAGCTATCGTGTACAGAGCCCGTAGTGCATCAACTTGTAACGGGGCGTCCACTGTAATTGCAGTCCGGACTTGTGAATGTTCATTCATGAATATAATCCAGGGTCTAGACCTCTCGACTGAATAGTTCACGGGGTTAAAATAACCTACGAATTCAGTCTTAACAATTTCACAGACTCCAGCCATTTTAACATTTTTATAATTAAAACACCAAATTAATTCGAGTTAATCACTAAATTCAAACTAGAAGCCCAGTAATTAAAAAATTACACAAAAATTGAAACCCTAACTTCAAATCAGTCCTTAACACAAAATTACTCCACAATCAGTCCTCTAATTAGTAATAACCAAACAAAATCAGTCCTTAAAGCAAGTCCAAAACACGGTAAGAATCAAAGAAAATTTGGCAGCACTTCATTAAAACAGTCGAATTAAACACAAACCAGCAAGANGTCGAATTCTTCTCCCCTTGGTGTTGACTTGAGTTGACTTTGAGAAACCCGTGGATATTTTCTATGCGTCGAATATTGTTTCCATGTATTAAGACTTAGAAAATAATCCATCCTTTAAGGAGAGAGGATGTGTGAAATTATATTGCCTTGTATACATGCCTTAGTCATATTTTGATGCAGCTTTGACTACTAAGTGTCGAATTCTCCTATGTGTCAAATTCTTCCACCTAGTAACCATGACTTAGAATATTTTAGCATCCTTCAAGGCTAAGTGTTGAATTTCTTCTTCCTTGTATGACTAAGTGTCGAATTTCTTTGCCTTGTGTATGCCTTAGAATAATTCTTTTGAATCAAGGAATCTAAGTGTCGATTTTATCCACCATGTATAGCTGTGTGTCGAATTCTTTCACCTAGTATACATGACTTAGATTCTTTTTGGCATCTTGAAGGCATGTGTCGAATATTGCTCCCTTGTATTGATATGTGTCAAATTTCTTCACCTAGTATAATTAAATATCTAATTCTCTACCTTGTATAATGACTTGAAGTATTTTCAACTTCTATTCAATTCTTGTATACTTGGCTTCACTTGGCTTCCTGTCAATTCTTCTTGTGCAATAAACATGTTGACCAATTCCTTTGTGTTGACACTTAGTGCATTGGTTTGGTTCACAAATGACTAACACTGTATTGATCTTCATATTCTCAATTAAAACAAATGACAGGAATGTTGCAGTTCTTTATTGCTTCGAACACTGACGGTCAATAAACACTGTACTTTCACTAGAATCTTTTCTGGTACTTAGACAACGTCTTCATTACTACTACAATCTTGAATACTTCATTCTCTATTCTTCACTGACGCTTGAACATATAAATGAACTTCTTTCACTGAGTATAACTTCAAGACTGTAGATGTCTTCTTTAACCTTTGTCTTTACCCTGTCTTCAATTCTTCTAGATTCCTATGCTTCGAACACTGTCTATCTTCAATCAATGCTTTTACACTGAAATCTTCTAGTAGCACTTCTATACTGAATCTTTAACACTTCCGAAACCCTGAAAATCTTTAACCATTATTCTTCACTGAGGCATGAACATATTAATGAACTTCTTTCAGTGACTTGTAATAGACTTCAAAACTTCTCCTAATGTCTTGATTCACTATATTTGCCTTGTCTTCATTTTTTCCTCATTTCTGTGTAGGCGTAGTATTATTTACATGTCATGTTCTAGTATTGAGTTATCATGATTACTATTCTTATAGCTTCGTAATCTCACCAACAATCTCCCCCTATTTGATTTTTAAACTTAGCAAACAAATCTCATAGAGAGGATAAATCAACTAACAATTAGAAAAAGTAATCGTGCGAGACTTGTAAATAATGCTACTGGTTTTTCTGGATCAGATTCTGTATTTCCAGAATTCTTGAGTAATTGAAATGAAATATGTTTGTTTCTCTAGCTATGAACTGATATTCATGTATTATCATCTTCATTTATATCTATTTGAGATCTCTCTGCTTTAAAATCCTTCATAGTTTGAACTTAAAGAACTTATCATGAACAGAGCTTCATAAAAATCAAAATTCCTGGGAACGTCTTCAGTAAAACATAGAACATAGCTCAAGTACTGTTCTCCCCATGAGAATGTGATTCTTCTTCTTTTTCTTCTTCTCCCTTTAGATGAATAATAAAAGTGTCAGTTCTTTTCTGTACATCCCACTTGGATGAGGAATCCTCTACTAACAACTCCTTTTCAAGTATATGATACAGTTTCTTGATTCTCCCATAAGGATCAGAAGATTCTTCTTTTTCTTGTCTAAATTCTCCCCCTAAGGATATTAACTTCTTCCCTAAGGATACGAAGATAAGACCTTCTCCTTTTTCTTGTCTACTAAATTATCCCCTTAGTTGAGGAATCCTCTACTGGACCATAATTAACTCATGGCTTGTCTCCCAAATAAGGTTCTCGTCTGTCATTGATTGGGAAAACATAGTAGTTTTTCTTTCAGAAGTAGCAAGTAGCAAGGGTAAGTGTTTGATCTATGGTTTTCTCACTTCTACTACGTTCTGTTGGTGTTTACACTGAAGTTTCGAGTACTTTGAAGTGTTTCACTCTTTCTCTCTCTATCTCTCACTCAAGTGTATCTCTCCCTCACTTTCACGTAATTATTTCTCTCCATCACTTTCACTTAAGTGTTTCTCTCCCTCACATTCACTCTTCATTTGAAATATAGCCTTCTGTACCTGCAAGTGAAATCCGTCAATTCATTTATATTCTCATCACCTGATTCATCAGAATGAACTGAATCACTATCAAGTGGAGAATTGCCTCGTAGAGGTGTTCTTGATCTATCATGCATAAGCACTGTCTCAGCACCAGACTCAATAGCTTTTGCTAAATCACTGTCTAGTGGAGCCTCACCTCTTTGAGATGGGTTATCCCAAGATTTTAAAATCTTTTTGGGAATCCTGCCTTGTTCTATCAAGGAGTTGCCTCACACCTTTTCCGTAAACGGGAGGTGGACATTCCTTTTCAGGATCTGGAAATGTTCCTTCTAGAAGGGGCGACGTAGTAGGCAATGTAATGAATGAAAAATTAGAGCCTATTTTTCCCTCATAACCCAGTGACGGGAATTTTGTATAAAATACCCTACTTGACTCATCCGAAGAATTCTTTCCAAGTAGTTGCCTCTCAAGCCCAAATAAATCTGAACAAGAGATCTCTCTTTCGAGATGCAGAAGATTAACTTCTGTTTGAGGTAGATACATTGGACAATGTAATGTATGGCAACTTGAAATCTGTATCTCCTCTGAATGCCTATACCTCTCACTGTGTATGCCTTGCAATGTGTTCCTAGAACTTTTCTGTTTAGGCTTACCATCAGCGTGAGTGCCGGTGGTGTGCTTGATGATGGGTTTTGGGCATGAAAACGCAGCGAAAGTAAAGTAAAAACAAAAAAAATATCGAAACTCAATCGCAGGATCCATGTATAACGTACGAATGATTATGGTGAATGAAGTCTATACCTTAGAAGATTTATGAATTGTTGTTAATAAGATGTCCTTGCTTAACGAATAACAGCAGTCCTTTCTTCAAGAACTACTCTCTAACGGTATCCACACGAATGTCGATTCATTTAACGATCAGTGGAGATAGTACTAACCAAGAAGAGCTACGATTTATCTCTTCTTTCTCTCTCACTTGCTAGCATCTCTCTTGTGTAGAGATGCTTGGANGGAATAAAATACTATTCATATAATCTCATTTTTAAGTCACATACTTAAAGATATATAATGCGTATTAATATTCCAAGGATATTTATTATGCTTTCAATTTATAACACAGTAAATAAAGACATAATCAATATTAATTAAATAATCAAATAAAACATAATCCTCAATTCTTTTCAATAAAACATAAAATATTGTCTCTAGGACACCAATACTAACAATCTCCCACTTGTACTAGAGTCAATCTCTCATGTATCTAATACCCATGGAACTAGTATGACCTTCGTGCTTCTGCTGCGACAAAGCCTTGGTCAGTGGATCTGCAATGTTATCATTTGTATACACTTTACATATATGTATATCCCCTCGATTATTAATCTCTCGAAGAATATGATATCATTTGAGTATATGCTTTGTTCGGGAATGTGACCTTGGTTCCTTAGTGTGACGCCCTCCCAATCCGGGGTCTAGATCGGGGAGTCACTACACATCTAGATGCAAACACCCTAATGGATAATAATAAAATATAAGGCATATGACCCCACTGTACAAACCTAGATCGTAAATAGATGATGGTATGAAACAAGCAATTAAACTAACCAATTTAAGTTGCAAGAAAAATTTATATTACATACCCAAATTTCAGTTTACACAAAACTACACAAACTTAATCCAAAACACTTGTTCATTTCCTAACCCTGATCATTAAACTTCTANTATATCTATCATTCATATTCCTCATACGATTCATAGCATACCCAATGTCTACCTTTATCATTACTCGGTTAAAGGTAACTTTGAGTGTATTCAAAGTATATTAATTATCGTGTAAAAATATAATGATTTCAAGTCAGAGGATCATTACATCATTATCACAGTGAGGNCAAACTTAATCCAAAACACTTGTTCATTTCCTAACCCTGATCATTAAACTTCTACCTGAGATACCTACACCTCTAGGGAAATCACGACGACAATTCTTCCTAGCTGTCCTCCAAAGACGAGCCATAATTCTTCTTAGCTGGAAAAGGGTTAGGAGAATAATAGCAAGAATGAGCTAACAATGCTCAGCAAGTAACCATAAGTGAACAGTAACAATTCTGAATGTGACAGAATTCAGGGCTTCTGAGCAATGCATGAACGATTCAACAGTGAACAATAGTAATAAAGATTCACCCAGAAAGGGCAGTAAGAAATGCTATGACTTTATAGAAAACTTTCTTCAGCTTTTATAACAACGCTTCGGTTAAAAAAAGATAACCGATTTCATATGTGTAAAAGCATAACTTTAAAACAAAATAATTAATTTGATTGGAGTTTTTCCACCAACGCACGGACAATACGAGTAATCAGCCACGTACTATCCCCATACCGGACACAATGTCCCTCTGGACTTTAACAATTGGGTTCCAAATTAGGAACACTCTGGCCTTTAATAATGCTGGACTAGGACCGCCCTAGCCTCTTACGTTAAATAAATAAAAGTGCTGGACCGGCGTCTCGGCCTCTTACGCTCTACAAATCTTTAGGAATCCGTAGAAACCATAAGTCGGAATTCCTAAACCATTTATCAAAACATTATTTATAAATATTTTCAAATTCCTTTATCTGAAATCATTTTCTTTCAGAAAACACTTTTATTCAAATCAGTCATTATACCATTCAGGGCAATAACACCATTTCAAAACTTTGGTAATGTAAACAAGGCAAGTCAAATCTTTTGGTTTGTTTTGAAAACTTGTATCAAATCTTAATAGTAAAGAAATGAAGTTTTGTGATGACAGGGAATCATTTAGGGTGTCAAAGGTTGAAAGGCATATGACTAGGCCTATTTGTAATAATTAGTTGACAACTCAACTCTAGCTAATAAAGAGAAGTAAATAACAAACACTAAACAGGAATCAAGACGAAGACAGTCAACTAATCACAAAGGATCTAAGTATCGGAAGAATTTTATGGGATTGCNAATAATTAGATGACAACTCAACTCTAGCTAATAAAGAGAAGTAAATAACAAACACTAAACAGGAATCAAGACGAAGACAGTCAACTAATCACAAAGGATCTAAGTATCGGAGGAATTTTATGGGATTGCTACTCAACACTGGAAGAAGTTCATTTATATGTTCAAGCGTCAGTGAAAATAATATTGTGGTAGTACTTCTATAGAAGACAGAAAATATGGAAGATTTCAAGTGGTTACTACAAGTAGATTCCAGAAGAAGAATGAAAACAGTGAAGAAGAAAATATGACAGAAGGCCTCTAG